>JAMKPZ010004167.1:0-34607 GCA_024699675.1 Amphibolis antarctica
CTCATGATATCTTGGATGATTATGATCAGAAGCATCACTGGTAGTTATGCTTTCTGGAGACTCAGCTTCGGATGACCTAAATGAAGATGATTGAATATCCCCATCTGATGAAATCCTTCCTAAAGCTGCAGTTAGGCCATAAATACTGTCCACTGGTATTAAAGAGTTCATCTTAGTGGTCAAGCATTCACTAAGAGGTAAATCAAAATTTTCAGCAATTTGCTCATGCTCTCTAACCCCATGTGGAATACCATCTGCCAGAGCCATCTCATTAGCAAATTGTGTTATCCTGTCAAGACGTTCCTGGGCAATTATACTGCATACAATAAAGGATATTTTGCATAAGTTCAGATTGAAAGGAACAATTCAAACAAATAGAATTGTGAAAAATATTATTAGTAAGTTTAAACATTTAAAAGGCATTGAATTTTTATCGATGGTGGTTCCTTTCCCATTGCTAATAACTTAATAGAAAAAAAGTGTATTGATTGTAGCCTGGTGCTGACACAAACCTGTTCAGCATCTCATAATGCAGTTCAAAAAAGGGCACTCTAGTAAGTACGCAATAACAACGTGGAGCAGAAACCAAAAATCTTCCTGGCTTGCCAGAAGTTCGTGAGGGTGGTGAGATGGCACCTAAAATGCCTGGTGCCCTCTGCACAATTTCTTGAACATGTAGACAAACACCATACAATGTTGCATTGTCTGAATCCTAGACAAAGACAACACCTGAAATCAGAGAAATTCATAATCCTAGAATTCAACAAACTGAAAGAAATTTATATTGATCAAACAATATGATCCTCCCACCAAATATAAATCTCAAGTTCCCTGGAGAACAATGATCAGACATAAAATACATTTTAATGACTATCTATTTTCTTACAGTTAGAAAAAAGTTCTACATCAGATAAAAAGGGGATAAGACCTAAAATCTAATATGATGATGAATCTCTTCACTTACAACCAATTAGTTTTAAATTGGAATTTCACACTTACCAGAGAACTGTAGGTCCAAGATAGGAGAAGCTTCTTAACACCTGACTACCAGAAGTTTTCCCTTAACATGACAAGGAGAAAGGACAACAGAAAAAGGAAACTTAAGGAGGAAACGATGGATGTTCAGAAAAGAAGAATATGAACAAATTAACAATAATCAATGTCTTAATTCCATTATGTAGACTTAACCACATGAATCATTTTGCCACACATGTTGAGGTAGGTACCTGGGCAGAATTTCAAAGACCCCCAGCACAGACTCTGCATACCAGTAAGTGTGGGTATTTTGGATCTTTAATAGATTCGGGCAAGGATCCAATAAAGATCCAGTTATGTTGAACCTTAAACCTTAAAACAATTGGAAAATACTCTAGAGTACTTTTCTCTCCCCCCCCCCTCCCCCACCCATTTCTCACCTCCAGTAGCTCTTCTCAGAATTCTAGCAAGGTCTTTGACTAGAAACCACTACCAACAAGCTTCAAACATATTATGCATTGACTTTTATTATAAGTTAATTTGTAAGTTGTGACTTTAAAGCAAAATATTGTTGTGCTTGTTTAATTAAATGTGACATTTCTGAAAATATAATTAAATTATTAATATAGGTGCTTAGGTGTCCAAGGTACGCTTGGCTAGTGCCTTGCCATCTTAACGGTCTACCCTTTTGCACCATTTATTTCTATCCATAATTAAATTTTTCATTAAATTATACAATTTTAAATCTATTTTCACTATTTCAAACCACACAGTTTTTCATCATCTTTTACCTCTTTTAATTTCACTTACATTATTAATTAATTAATAATTATACATCTAAATATCTAAAATGCTTTTCAGAATTTCTTGATCATTCAATTTTATACTTTCATCTTATTCCCATTGTTGCTAACTTACATTTCATGTAACTTATCTAATCAAAATCATTTGGATTCTAAGGTATCAATTTTAAATTACTTTTACTAACAAATAGCATACATCAAGATATTTCTTCTTAAATTTTCTTAGTTATTTCATCCATAATTAAGGCAAATAAGTAATAACTCAGAGATAATATTTACTGTAAACCAATGTTTAATTACAATTTTTTCTCCCCTCTTATGGTTTTAAATCTAGTTACTCTCTTACCATACATATTTCTGATAATATCAATATAATCAATGGATACTCCATCAAGAACATGAATCCTAGAGATGAAGAATATGAACACAGAAATTAGAATTGAGAAAAGGAATTATCATTGCAAGTTTGATAGTTGAGCAAAGAGATGATTACAATTTTCAAATGGTTATCATGTGAGAAATGAGGTTACCATGGAATTAGTGCAAGATTATGCTAAATTTAGTAGATGGAAGAGAGATTGACAGAAACAATTTTTTCAGCCTTACACACACTTTTCAAAATTCTTAACCCTGAAAAGACAATCTAACAAGAAAATCATGTGATTCAGAACAGACACAAGAATATCATGTGCCAGTACAAAAATCCGGAGAAAGGTTTATGTAAAGAGATTAGAACATACGTATCATTCTTTGATGCCTACTCTTGTTAAATGAGCACATTTAAAATTTTTATTTGGATGAATAATGTTATCTAATATTGAACCAATTGATATTGACAATAAAACTAAGTATATCCTTTTTGAGTGCTCATAACATTGCACATAAAAACGAAAATAAAATGAGAACATGTGCCATCCTTTTTTGAAAAATAAGTACATGTGGCATTTTGGTAGTCCTTACACCAAGGAACAACCCAACATGAAGGTGAGATTTACACCATAGGTTGTAGTGTCCCTTGATCCTTGGAAATAAGTGAAATTTGCAAATATGCAAGCAAAACATACAGGAATGTCAAACAAAAGACAACAAAATCCTTTCTCCCAAAAAACCTGATATTAACCCATTGCTACACTCTTTTATGTAGTTTTTTCACCCTCATAACAAAAAATCTACTTAATAGGATATTATGCAATATCAACTCGAAATATTATAGGATTTTCTATGCAAATTAAGATTAAACAAGATACTTCATCCATCTGACTAATAAAATTGTAGTTATCATATTGTTTTATTACAAGAAATTACAGAATGATTAGATATGCAACATACCTTTAAACAGAATATAAAAGATAAATCATCCGTAGCCAAATGCTCCTGCAGAAATAATATTTTAAATTTAAAATAAAATTCAATTCCTTGAAAAGAAATCTTCGTCTCTATTCATTCAAACACTACCAAACAAGTAGTTGTTTGAGACTGAGTATTTAGACACCAATATTCATGAAAATTAATAGCATCATCCACCATGCCATTCAGTATGTTGACAATAACAAGGAAATTCATGACATTCATAAATCTGGTAGTTGCTGAAAAGGGTATCAACTTGTGTAAGGAATGCCTACAAATCAGCACGTTTGCTCATCAGCAAGGAAATTTTATATTCTTAAAAAAAATCTGCTCAGCGACCTTTTTCAAAGTATTAATCTGTATATGTATAATTCAACATTATTGTGCCATCAAGTTTAGCGTATAAAAGTAGTGTAGCTGTCTTCACATTATTCAAATTTGGTTTAGAAAAACTAGCTGTAATGAACTATGCAGCTTCCATCCCCAAAATACCAATCCTCCTCCATTACTAAATATTTTTTTCATTTTCTTGTCACAATTCGTACAGTCATTCACATTTCTGATAACTTGATTTTTCTTATTTTTCTATTTGATAAAAAAATTCATATACCTGCAATCAAGTACATCTTTTAGACACATGGAACTTAAACAGGAGTGAGTGCCTTCTATGAAATGTCCAAATCATCATTTAGAATAATGCAATGCCTTCAATGGAAACAGGAATATAAAACAAGTGTTGACGTGAAAACACCATCCTTCATAATGCTAATAATCTGAAATACAAATGTGAGGGATATGATCACAAAAACAATCAACTTGTCCTCTCTATTTGCATAGAAAACAAAGTAAACCTGGCCTCAACCACTGACAGATTCTTGTGTTTTGTTTGATTGGTTGATACCTCATTATTGATAAAAGTGTTATTCAATATCCACCATACAATTTCAGAAAAGCATAGATGTATACTACGAGATATATAAAACATTTATTCTTCAACAGAAAGGAATGAAGAACAAGTTCTCACACACGGTAGAAAGAGGGAAGGTATTTATCATGCCTGTCCAAACATAACTTCATTCAAATCACTCATTGATTGTGTCCTATGGATCAACTGAGCCTGCATTATTAAAATCACAAAATCAGTAGGCCACATTGTTATAAAAAAGATAAATATATGAGAAGAACAACTGTGCCTTAGAAAGCACATATGTTGATTAGGGGAGAAAATGTGATTAGGGTTTCTCATTAACAATGATAAGCATAAATACAATGTTATATGGATCCTTCAGGATCCAATAACCCAGATACAACATTTATACATTTATGACTCTAACAACATATATCATCAACATATTTCAAAAGAACAGAGAGAAAAAAGAAACCCCTATCATTGAATGCAATCAAAAACTTAGGCAATCTCTTTGCCTAGATTGTGTATATCACAACAATCAAGTTAAACTTCTATTTTGGAAAACAAGTAGAATTGCATTCGTTAGACTATGAAAAAAAGAAGATGGCAAGTAAAAACCTATAGATGATAAATTTAAAGATAAAAAATTCAAGGAAATCTAAGCAACCTAGTAAAACAACAAGAACAACCACCTAAGGTAACTGTGTAACATAAGCTTTATGATGGTCCTTGTGTTACTGTGTAACATAAACTTTATGGTGGTCCTTGTGTTTGTGCTATAAGACAGGTAGGTTCATTTGCTATGTTTCTTGCCATTTTTCTATTCTTTCTCAAAAAAAACTTAAAAAATGATGGTAGTAGGTTGAAAAAGTTAAAAAGGAATTGAAAGTTGAAACCAACTGACCGGGGAAAAGCTCAAATGAGATTTCACTCATTTTCTGAGGTGAGGCCAACCTAGTTAATATGGGAACGTAACTAATGACAGCATTTACTGATGCCTAATGGATATTTTCCGTTTCAAAACCATTTTTATGTAACTATTAGTTATCCACTTTACACAAATTAGCATCTTAAATGGTGCTACTCATGAAACTAGTATTAATAAGCATTAAAATCTACATAAATGGAAATAAAACCTTTGTGAATTATAAGAGCATTTTCATTTCTTAGTTGAGTGTTAAATTAGAAACAATAAGAAGCACAATGACCAAACAATGTATTCTACCAAAGAATTCTACTCAGCATGGTTTAACAAGAATGGATCATTTATTATTTTTTACAAGAATATACCACTTGTATGATGTTATTGTGTAGTACCTGTGATATGACTATTCCATATGTACAACATTACTATGCTCCATTCTTCTAAAAAAATAATAAGTGATTCATATTTGTGACAATGGAATTTTTGTCAAAGTCACAATAAAAAATTACAGGATCCATAGAATTTGATATGACAAATATGAATGTTCACCACAGGCATGTAAGAATCCTTTAGAATGGCAAAGAAAAACTAAGTTCATCTTCAAGGTTATGAGCTAACGGTGCTAAAACCATGTTTTACATCAACAAGTGCCCTTTTGAATAGTAGGGAAAAGACAAACCTACCTTCACTCCTCCAGGAAAACAGAAAGCTGGTAAATCATTTTCCCTCATTGCTAACTTCTTTCCATGAGGGTATTTGAATAATATCTGCAATAACAATATCCACAGAGAAGAATTACTACAATTTTTTACTGTTTTTGGAATTTTCTAGTGCTAGTTTGCACGTATAACTTTAATAGAATATTATCGTATGATCATCTCCAAATAAGTAAAAGTACATGTTAGTTTAATTGCAAAATCGTCCTGAAATATTAATAAAATTTTCCAATCAAACAAAATTACCTGAGGCTCCAGCAGAGGTGGATGCCCATGATGATGAACATTACGGAGATCCAGAATATCAGACTTTGCGACTTCAGACTCCCATATCTTCCTCTTTGCAAATGCATCTTCAATGACTTCAACATTGGTATATGAATGAAGACCAACAACAAAAAAGTTCTCAAATAATGATGTGGGCTCTTTTGGTGGGTAGACCTGCTCAAGAGACATTGACCATGTGATACACACTTGAAGAGGGCAGTCAACAATATGATATGTGAAAGGCACTAAGTGTGTTCATGCACTCAAATGCAATCCAAATCAAAAAAATATATAAAAAACTTTTTTCCTAGTTGCAATTGTGTTAGGTTCTTCAAATTGACATTGTACGTTGCTTTACCTCTGGCAAAAGTTTGATTCATAGTTCCTTTTTTCATTTTTACATTATTTTACAGAACTTTATGGTATTAATAGTATATGCTGAGTATCTGTTCTAGGTCACATGAACATTCTCAACAAATTTCCCTTTGAGCAATACATTTCTTAACTTAGCCAATTGTTTATTATTTTTGCTGGGGATGGTTAATGTCATTCTTTGTATAAGGCTTGGCATCATACCTTTAGCTAATACACAAATGAGGGCTCAACAGATAAATATTATAACTGTAATCCTTTAAAACTACACTTTCTTGCATGCTAAATCATATTCTTGAAGCAACTGCACATGCAAAGATAACGTTTATAGGTGATGTTCACATGTTGATATTGTTTCTGAATTACTCTTTGAGTTTTGTCTGCACCGTACTGGCTCCAGCTGTTGTCTTATACCGACAAATGATAAGCTACAAGCACGATTGCTACTTTGGGTCCACCTCAGAGCTTTATAATATTTTTACTTTTTGAAAAATAAAAGTAACATCAACATATATGAAGGTGTCAATTAGGAATAGCATGTAAAGGCGGAATTACTCAATTATTGAGCCCCATAATAACTGTTAACAGCATAAAACTAAAAAACTTGATGAAATAGCTTGTGGCTGGCTACATCTCATTGAAAACCAAAATTCACACGGTATCAATCTCCACATGTATAAATCAAACAGATCAAGGATTTCTAATCAAACGTTGGATGCTACAACTTTTGAACAATGACTTTGAGCATAACGCAATCCTGTTATGAGCAATCCAGTAAAGCGATATTCCAACAATAGCCTAAATCACATCGACCAGCATAACACCCGACCACGGAATTCGTACATCCCGCAAAACTCATCTTTCTCTTTGCGACATCTTGAACAACTACAACCCGTCAGAATCCTCCACAATCCTCCTAATTTCCGACCTCAACCACTCCAAATCTTACCCTTTATATAGAAAAGTGCACGTCCTCAATTTTGAAGGAAAAGACGGAAGAAGAAAAACAATGTCCAATCAAAGCACCAAATTCCGCTTTTAACAAAAAACGCGCACACATCCCGAATTCAACAGATATGGAAAGCAACGGAAGCAGCGAGAACCACGCATACCTTCGGTCTGGAGTGCATCTGATACCACTGCCTCTTCTGATTCGCCATCAACTCGAAGTTAAGAGTCGTCTGATACCCATGCTCACTGCTCCCGCTCCCCCCCCGCCTCCAGGCGCGCTGCATCTGCCGCCTCCATTTCTGGAAGCTGCCGGTCCTCTGGTGCCGAACGGCCGACACAGGAGAGCAGCACGAAGAAGAAGTCCAACTGAGAGACGACCTCTCCTCCGCCGCCATCGCCGACACCGGCACCTCGTTCGCATCTCCTCCTTCCATCTACTCCTCAATGAATCCAACCACCGAAATCGCCAGCGATCTGGGATCTGCAAGCAAAACGAGCAAGACGGGGAAAAATTGGTAAAACTTCGTTATAAAAAGGCGTGCTTATCAGCATTAAAACAAACCGTCCTTATCAGACAAACACAGCCGACTAATTCCCAGAATCAGGATTCCAGAAGACATAAATCGCGGTAGTAAATGCTAGAAATCTAGAAGAACTGGTAACTAACGGCGTACTCGTAAAGGCCGCACGCGACCGACCAGCCGTGTTCTGCTTGCTGCCGCGGAGGAGGAGAACAACAACAATTAGGAATTATTAAAGAGCGACGGACGTGTGCGGCGACAGTGACATGTGGCGTGCGGCGTGGAACTTGGATTCCATCGGGAAGTGGAGTTGACCTTTTCCATTCCTTCCTCCTCCTCCTATCGTCAGCGTTGAGGCTTTTCCGTTTCTTATTCCGTACGTTCGACGAAAAGCGGTAGAGTGCGGGGCGGCGGTGCTTTCGGGAACGACGGCGAACGGCGGAGCAGGAGAGGTGTGGGGACTGGCGGTGGTGGTTCCGGGGCGGTTGGGGCTCTGCTGTATTCGTGATATTTTAATCCATCACGAAACTACAAAAGTACGAGCAGAGACCCAAAAAGATAAAAAAAAGGGTGGAGGCTGAGGTGGCAGGTGGGTGTGCGAATTACCACCGAACGCGAACATGTTGCGTCGTGGCCCTCGAAAACTCTTATCATGAGTTTGACTTTGACTCGTTGCATCTTGTTTACGTCGGTTTCGTTGGTTTGGATTTTTTTATTTATGGTAAGTTAAATTTTGTAATTTATTATAAAATTTATTATTTATAATAAAGATATTTGATTTAATTTTATAAATAATAAAAATATAAAATTTATTTGGTTAACATTTTTTATTTATATATGTTAAAAATGTTTGAAAATTAACGTTAGCATTAACTCAAACTTTAACGTTCTGGTAACGACAAATAGTAAAAAATGATAATAAAAAATAATAAATTAAAATTTTCATTATTTTTTATCATTTTTATTATTTTTTAAAGATATAAAATCTCTATATAATAAAACTACGATAAAAAGAATTTTGTGCACTTTAAAGATTATGATTTCATTTATTTTCAACTTCTTTTAATTTTTAAAATCACTCGTAATATTAGTATTGTATAAATTACTGTAATTTTTAAAATTATTGTATAAAATTTAATATATAAATTTTTATTATTTAAATTATTATATAATTTTAAATTTATTTGTAAAACTAATTTTAATTTTAATTTTATATAATTTTAAAAAAATTGTCCACAATATGTAAGGCTATTATGTTTATTTTAAAAAACTAAAAACGTTAAAGAGATTTAATGCTAATTCAAAGGTCTTCTCCAAGCTGTTGACATTTTAACATTTTTCCTCAACGTCATGATGTTGTCCGTCTAACCAAAAAAAAAAAAAAAAAACTGAATTAAAAATAACGGTACTTTTCATCAAAAATCGAACGGAAACGTCATCGCTTCAAACGTTTTTTTTACTATATTTAAAACTTGAATTTTCTAACCTGATATTTTAAAAGATTATCTACATTATCTATTTTTAGACCGAAGATATGAAGAAAAAATTACTGACAATCTTATTGAAATACAATCCATTTAAAATAGTTAGATCATTTGTCTTTTTCAAGTTTCACCTAAAATCTCTTTTTTTTTGTTTCATCTTTTTGTTGTCTTTATACCTCTCTTTTTCTGGGTCTTTTATTTTAATTTAATTTTAACCTATTTTTTATATAAATCTTACGAACAATTGTACTCTTTTGACCTAATTGTTTGCTCTTTGACTTTTCAAAGAAAAATGTAATTTTTTTTTGAAAGATATTGGTAGATTAATATGAAAATTTCTTACAAAGTCTATGATCACAATAGATCAAAATTTCAAAATATACAATGACAAAATGATCTTTCAGATCAAGCCAAAAGGATAACTAATATCACCAAAATTAACTTAAGCATCAAAAATTGCTTGTACGTTTAAGTACATTTTGACTATGGAAGAACTTTCAAATGATCACGATTAATAGTAGGGGATGGGGTTTGTGTTCTTTGAAAATCAATAAAAAAGAAAATTTAGAAATTTTAAAAAAAAAAAATTAAAAAAAAAATTAAAAATTAATTTTCTTAATTTTTTATAAAATGTACAAATGGTCTTATAAAAAATTTTATTTCCAAATTTATAACATTTCAACAATAAAAAAAAATTTAAAATTTATTTTTATTGATTTATAAAGAACACAAACCTCCCAAGATGGTGATCCCAAAGAATTACTTGTGTTACTTGTGTACTTGTAAACTATCTTCATCTGTTATGTTCTCGTAGGAAGTATTTATATAATAAATATTTTTCTAATCTAAAACAATTATCATAATCCAATTACGTGAAATTAGTCACATGAAATTTTTTTTGATCTATATATAGTCCAATTTTCAAATAAATTACATAAATTTAATTTTTTTCACAAGTATTAATTAATTAATTTTAAGTTTTCCTTTTTTAGTTTCTTATATATTAATTATTTTTCTTTTGTAGCTATCTAATGTTTCTATTACATTATACAATAAATAAAACGGTTCAATGTTAATATGTTATCACAGGTACTCAAAATTAAAAATACTATAATACTTATCTTAAAATTTACGTATATTAATAACTTAACCTTATATGTGTTGTCTAACCTTTTTTACTATTACTGAACTCATAGTTATATGAAAAATATAGAATAATGTTTGAAATATTAAAATATATAATATTTATAATTTTTTTAAATTTCTGTAACTTACGCAAATAGTTTTTTAAAAAAATTTATTTCTTTTTATTTTCTATTTTTTAAATTTCTATCTCTTAAATTTCTAACTTCTAAGGGTTAAGTTCACAAGAGAAGTGAATCTTACCTTGATAAAAAAAAATTAAAAGTAAAAATATAAGAGGCACCTGAAGTTGTAACCTTTATTTATATTTTTTCGTTATTAGGATAAATTTTTTATTATTTAAAATCACACGCAAAAGGCACATGTCAACAGCAATTAATCTATGGACACCTTAGCACATATCTGTGTGGAAAATAGATATAATAATTACAAGATGACTCAAAATAAAAAATATTTGTATATCTTTTAATATTTAAATAAATAATATTAATATTAAAATCATATTTTTTAATATTGATATTATTAAATGTGATGATAAGTTTAATAGGAAAAAACTATTTCAAGGATCCATCCATGTTATCGTGACATTGAAAGTGATTTTTAGATGTGAGAGTAACATTCTCAAATGAAATTATTGAAATCTGTAAAATAATAATGACATTAAAAGTAATTTTAAAAATTAAAATCTTACAACAACCTTTTGTATTTTTGTTTTTAAATTTTTTTTAATAAGGTCAAACAACCTCTTTTATAAACATTTCCTATAAATTTATGATGTTTACAACCTTATTAGACTTATATATATATTGGAATTGCTTGTCTACGAAAAGTATAGAAATGAAAATAAAAATTTTAAGCAAAAATAAAACAAAAAATCAAAAATGTCAAAAAATATATTTGTACATACGATGCAAAGTCAAAAAGTTAAAAAATAATAATTATTTTAAAAATTAAGAAAAATATATATTAACTAAAGATGAAATACAAACAATCAAATATATATATATATATATTCAGATGATTTAGATATCTCTCATGAATATATGGGTAGACTCACAATTAAGATGAAATCGATTTTCAAATTAGAAATAACAATGAATATTACCTTATTAAGTTGAAAGCTTAATATGGATTAGATTTTAATTTTTAACTATATAAGAAGATTTTAATTTTAAAAAAATAAATTTATAAAATAAATCGAAAAAGAAAAAAAGATTCGTGTATTTTTCATAGTTATCCAAACTCAAAAGTTAAGCGTACAAAAATTATTGGGCCGTACTTGATCCACAACCCAAAGCCCATTAATACACAAATGGGCCGAAAGCAGCCCGACCACCGTCTCTGTATTTATTCCGTGGCGCTTGTCCACCTGACTCTCCCACTTAGCCCGCAGTTCGCCGTTCGCATCCACCGTATCTCTTCCCGACGGCTCCGTGGAGGAGGAGAGAAGACGATGCAGTCCTACCTGAGACGGTCGGCGCGCCAGCAGTTCCTGGGGAGATACTCGGCCTTCTCCCCCGCCGTCGAATCCGTACTCCCGATCTCCTACGGTGCGCTCTTCATTTCATTGGAATCTGGTTTCTGCTCCAGGATTTCCGTTGATTTCTTCTTTGTTTCAGCCGCATTATGGATTATTTTCGTAAATTTCGCGTCGTGTGATGTTTTCGGATGCAGAGTTTGATGCTAATCAGGCACGGCATGAGTCGACTATCGCTGTTAAGGGAGCCGGGCATCTCGTAAGGAAGGGGACCGGTGGGAGGTCGTCGGTGAGGTACTTTTCTGTTGTATTGAACGCTTTGATCGCCAATGGTTTATTCCGTGATGCCAGAATGTGAATTTTGTTTTCGTGTTTGACTGAAATGTTTTTTTTAGGAAACATTAGTGGTTGATGCTTTTATGGGAATGCGTTAGTGTTGTTTATGGGGGTAAACATTGGGAAAATTGGGATTTGTTGTGGTTCTGTTGGAAATTTCAACGGTACCGACTACCTAGCGGAGTGACTGATCTAGTCCTCAAAAGTTAGCTTATTGAGGGAGAGAGTCTAACTTTATATCAACCACGGATATTATTTAACTAACGAATGTGTGACCCCTACATAACCTTTATAGTACGGCAACAATGACCCAACAATGATTGCTGGTAATTTGACGGACCATATACATACATGTATGTATGTATTACACTATTGCAATGCTTACATTCATCATTGTAGCGTGATGTGAAAGTGCATAATTTTCTCCAGTAGCAAATCCTAAGCATTCCACCATAGTGGAAATATAGTTACATTATTAGAAAATCAAAAAGAGGATAAACAATCATTGGAGACTTAAAATTATCCTGCAAGCTCTAAAGGTCTATCTACTAACTTGTGACTTGCGAGTTTACCTAGTTACCAAGGGTGATATCCGTCTTTTTATTTGTTAAATTTGAAAGGCTGGTCTTAGCCCTTGGTGTCTTCAATGGAGGGATGCAAGCAGATATGGATTATCTGTAGATATCAGTGATGTATCCATTTTGTAGGCTGATATGAATATCTATATCCATATATTAGCAAATATGAATACAGATATGGATATGATATTTGAAGTTTAAATGGATATGGACAAATAAGTTTTAAAATTTTTTGTGGATATTATAGGCACGGATATTTTAGTGGATATGGATATCTATATACACACAAATTCTATTTATAAATAAACACCTTAACCACTAGATCATACAACTCTATTAGTTAATTATACAAGCATATTAATTTCAATGTAATATTAAGTCATGTAACATATAAATTTTAATATAATATTAATTAATATTTGTAGTTTTCAGATTCTTTATAACTTTCATTTATAAATTATAAGTTTAAAGCTTAGGTTACATGAACAAATAATAGAATATGCTAACTTAACAATACATAAATATTATGCATTAGAATTAGATGATTATTGATTATTCCACACAAAATCTAAAATTCAATATTATGCCATCATAGTTAGAAGCAATAATATTTGACTTTTTAGATTTTATGAAGAGCTAATGGATGACATGATTATATTAATAAGTCAAAAAATTTATAAATCTTAATATATGTACATAATATTATTATTAAATTAAATTACAACTGAAATTGAGGAATCATGATTTTTATATTATCATTTCATAGTATTTTAGTATTGTATCTAAGATTATTTGCATTTCAGATTATCTATGTATTTTAATATTTTTTTCATGTTTATACCTTACATAAATCCATGCCCATTTCATCTAATATCCCATTTGTATTTGTATTTGATATAAATTTGTATCTGTTTGATCTAATGTCCTTACCATATCCATATTCAATAAAAATCTGTATCCATTTCTCTAATTTCCAAATTGTATCTGTATAACTGTATTTGTTTTTAAGGATTTGAATTTTAAATTAGCTATCTGTATTCAAATTTCGAAAACAGACATGGATATGGAAATACTGATACCCATACCATATCCCATTTGCATCATGGACAGAGTTTAAAAACATAACAAAATCTCCTTACATACTACATGATTATATGCAATTTTTTTCAGAAAAAATACAGTGAATCTTATTGCTATAAAATTATAAATAAGGTTCATCCACTATTTGGTTATATGCAATTATTAATAGATATATTTATTGTGAACAAAAATTTATACTAGAAAGTTATAGTATACACCAATAAAGATCATTAAAAATAAAATATAATAATGTTTTTGAAGTTATACAAGAAAAACTAAAAATTACAACTGTTTAGATGTTAAAACACTTAGCTTCTTCTCATACCTTGGTGCCTAGGTGATGCCTGGGCTTCCACCTTTATAACCATGGTTTGATCATTAATTCATTATCATACCTATATTAAATGACTATTTTATTATGACAGTGGTATTGTTGCTGCTGTGTTTGGAGCTACTGGATTTCTTGGTCGATATGTTGTTCAACAGCTTGGTAGGTCTTAGATACTTTTATCTGTTATCTATCTTAACAATTTCCACAATTTTTATTATTTTTCTGGCTTCATTTTCTGTTTGAAGTGTTGCATTCTAATTCCAAAATCTGATTTGCATTTGACTGCTACAGTAGGAACATGCTGTAGGAACAAGCATTAATGTTAGCTATAACATAATGAATTCAAGATCCAGTTGTACCTGATGACCTTGGATTTTTTTTCCTGTTTAAAGCTAAAATGGGATCTCAAGTTCTGGTTCCTTTCCGTGGCTCTGAAGATTCTCATCGGCATCTTAAATTAATGGGTGACTTGGGGCAGGTACAATGATATGTTTGCTGACACATTGTGTAAATATTTGATTGCACTTTTCTAACTTTTGATTTCTGAGCATTTTCACTCTCGAAAAATATGGCCATTACATATGATTGATGTTTGTTGCTGGCAAGTGACACTCGTTATGCCCCTCTTATTTTCCTGTTTTAGATAGTACCCATGAAGTACGACCCAAGAGATGAAAATTCAATTAAGGCTGTGATGGCAAAGGCAAATGTTGTTCTTAATCTCATTGGTTAGTATCTTTTACTTATCATGCATTCTATTTATGAAACTTTGAAAACAATTTGATACGACATTACTGCAACTCTCACTAGGAAGGGAATACGAAACTAGGAACTACAGTTTTGAGGAAGTGAACCATGCAATGGCTGAGCAACTTGCTATGGTATGTTGTCAACTTGTCACATCTATTTTTTTTCCTAATCTAATTTTTTTTCTCTCCATTAGTTTTACTATGAAATCATATTATTTTCATTCTTGTGTTGTTGATTTGTTCTTTGGTCATAAAGCATGGAGTAACTGATCTCTGTCAGGCTTAATAGGTGTTTTCTTATCTGATAAACAATACAAAGTGACACATTGACAAGGCTATTTAGTCAAAAATATTTATTTTTGTAATTAGTAGAGGTGGACTGAGGTGTGCATAGATGTCTGATTGCCAACTAACAGTAGATTTTTTTCATGTAACTGGGCCAACCTTTAACTCATACCGCTATGTTGTTTGAGAGCAGAACACACACCAGTTTTGCAGAATTGCTGTAAAATTTTATCCAGTAAAAGCATTGATGTTAGTAGAAAGCACACTTGTATGATGTAGCATCAAATTATTTCAATTATTTTTGGTCATACTACCGCCATTTGTTAAACCAATGTCAGCACTAATTCCTAAACTTTTCTGATAAGTGGCCCTGGGCTTGATGTTTTGAACTGCTCAAAATGGCTGGAACATTTGCCAATCGGCACTCAGAAATCTCAAATGCTCACTGAAACTTAGAGGGTAGGAAGATTCATGTGATTAGAAATATTCCGAAAATATTTAAAATAGGAAAATTCTATGGTATTCCTGTTTGTCTCTATAAGTAATAACTACCAATCAGACTTTTAAGGCATGAATTGGTCACACCTAGCAGCTTGCTTTGCTTTGTCTTGGAATAGCAAATCTTGTCAGATTTGTTTATTTATTTTTTAAAAAAGTTTTAAATATTTTGCATTGCAAAAAACTAAAAATATGAAGTGTTTGATGGAGTACTACTAAAATATACTTAATTATTGAAATTTATAATTATGCATATTAATGAAATACATATTAGTATTATTACACATCATATTTTGACGTTATCTTAGGGTTATAAATATATGTATATAAATGTTATTTAGGAAATAATAGTGCTAAAACTATACATAATTATTATTAAATATTTATAAATATAGATAAAAGATACATAAAAATAAAAATATAATATTTGCAAGGGTGCCTAGGCACTGCCTATCTTAGGAAATATATGTATGCTGGCTCATTGCTGAGTGCCTTAAAAGTATGCTGCCTATTGCTAATTACTAGTGTGCATGTTTCATTTTAAATTAAATCATTCATATTTTTGAATGTATGATCAAGATTTTATATCCTTATGTGTACAATAGACATCCTTTAAAATAGCATATTTTAGTAGTGAATATGATAATAATAAAACAGAGAACATATTGCCAAACCCATCTGATAGGATTGAGTGAGTCATTGATTATTGCTGTTTATTAGTTAAACTTCCTAGTAAAGCTGTGGTTATTCCAATTTAACAATTCCGGGTTCACAATGTGAAGAGCATGCAAAATCCAGTTTGCAGATATTTGAGATGAATGCCTTTATTTTATCTGAGTTATTATTTCCCTTTATTTGAAATCTATGCAGATTGCAAAAGAACATGGTGGCATCATGAGATTTATTCAAATTTCTTGCTTGGGTGCCTCCTCTTCTTCTCTGTCTAGAATGCTGAGAGCAAAAGCTGCTGCTGAGGAATCTGTACTAAGAGAGTTTCCTGAGGTTAGGGTTTCATCAATGTTTTTCTTTGAAGTGGTTATGTGGTTCCATAATCTTGTTGTATAGACTGTACAGTTGTTTTGCTACGTGTTTGACTATCTTATTCTTCTTAAAGTTAACCTTTTTCTGCAAGATTTACTTATAAAAGAAGATTTCTACGAAAAGATTTCGATATTGTTGATCATATTGACCTCTTGTTAAATAATATGTTGTTATGGAATGTAAGTATTCTTATAATCAAACTTAACCATCCTTATATCCGATAATATCAATTTTTTGTGATATTATGAAAGATCACCATTTAGTCTTTGTTTCATCATATCATATGTCCAACTTCCTTGTGCTATTATGAATTTTGGTCTTCATTTAAGTTTTTTATCATATCATATACTCAGAAGGCTTAGGCAAGTAGTTAATACCTGTATTTTTCCCATAAATTTCACTAATTATATGGTAAATTTTGCACATAAAATTTTCTATTATTGGGGAGTTTTGCTCCAATATTTTGGATGATTTCCTGAATACCAAAACATTAATCCTTTTAGGCTACAATCATGAAGCCCAGTGCTCTGATTGGCACAGAAGATCGAATACTGAATAGGTGGGCACAATTTGTAAAAAAATGGAACTACCTTCCCCTTATGGGTGATGGATCAACAAGGTGGCCTTCCTTTTCCCTTCTTCTTTGATGAAAGGTTGCCATTGAATGCAGCATGTATGAAAAAATATAGGGCCTGTTGGCTTTAATATTCGTTTATGCTTCCAGAATCCAGCCAGTGTATGTTGTTGATGTTGCAGCTGCAATTATTGCAGCCCTAAAGGATGACGGAACCAGTATGGGAAAAATTTATGAGCTTGGTGGGCCAGAAATTCTTACCATGCATGAGCTGGTATACTTTCTGAAATATTATTGAGCTGCTCACTTATCTATACTAACCTTTATTATTTCAGGCTGAGTTGATGTTTGATACAATACGTGAATGGCCAAAATATGTGAAGATTCCTTTTCCTATAGCAAGGGTAAGCTTGCGGTGCTTCTATGGTCATCATGTTCTGCAAATTTTTGCTTGGCTAATCCTGTGGTTAGCATGCTTTAAAATTTCATGAACTTGGTAAGCTTTTCCTATAGCAAGCACAAATTCCTGTTCCCGTAGGCTATAGCAAAGGTAAACTAGTGCTGCCTCCATGGTCATGATCTGCAAATCTTTGTTTGGTTAATCTTGTGGTTAGCATGCTCTGAAATTTCATTTATCGTGTGATAACTTTTGTATGAAGTTCTAGTTTGGTCTTTTGGAGCTTTGCCTAGACATTATGATGAACTAGGTTGGTTTTGTAAATCAACTGTTCTTAAGAGACTGAAGGATACGTCAGGTAGAAGAAGAGAATCAATTAGTATAGATGAAAATACTAAAAGAAGTAGAGGAAGACTTGAAACTATTTGGTTAAGAACTGTGGGAAATGATTTAAATTTATGTATTTTAACCCAAAATTTGATTATACTTAGAAATATTTGAAATAAAAAGATTCACGTAGGCAACTCCACATAGTGAGATGTATGGTATGGATTGCTGTTTTTGAAGCTTAATTGCTATTTACAATTGATTTCTTTATTTTTTTCTTAAAGGTTTTGAAAGCTTGTTTCATTCTTGAAAACTAAAAATGCAATTGGATCATACATTAATCATCCATGTTTATTTTGAAACATACATTATAGATATTTAGATGATGATGATGATGATATGTATAGTTTTAGCTCTGTTATTTTCTAAATAACATTCAAATACATAAATAATTTTAAGATAATATCAAAATTGAAGGTGCAATAATACTTATATGTATATTTCATATTTTTTTGCAAGGAAAAGTATTTAAAACTGTATGATTTTATCACTGTCACTTATCTGCATGCAAATTGTGTAGGCCGTTGCAACCCCTCGAGAGCTTTTGCTAAAAAAGGTTCCGTTTCCTCTACCCACACCTGATATATTCAATCTAGATCATATCAATTCTTTGACCGTCGATACGGTCTTACCCAAAGACGGTAAGTTATGAGAGTACTTTCAAATCCTATTACCTCTTCTGCATTTAAACTTTATCCAGCTGCCTTTCACCCCTTGCGCATTTGACGTACGCAGCTTTGACATTTGACAACCTTGGAATAATTCCTCATAAACTTCAAGGCTATCCCACGGAGTACTTGGTATCTTATCGCAAGGGCGGGCCTGCATTTGGCAGCACAATCAGCGAAAAGGTCGGCCCTGATTTCTAGGCTTCACGGTAATATCTCCAAAACTCAAAAATATTCCTGTCTACTATCTTTATATTACTGCCCTCTGATGGTTCATCAGCTGCTGTTACAACCCTCTTGTTCGGACTATATGGGCAAACAATAGTCCGGGCATGATACTGTTGTTTCAGGAAAACTACGTCTCTTGCATACCATCACTATTGTTTTCTTTTGAAGTGCAAAGCCACCACTCAATTTTTTGTAATAATTGGTGGGAGACGACGACGCGCTCACGATGGTGTGGATTGAAAACCATTAAAGGGAGAATTTTTTAAATAATATTAAAAATAAAAAAAATAAAAAAGTGGTGTCTTTGCTGCGGTTCTTTCATCCTGCATCATAAAAACTATGTTTTGGTCATATGATCAACTTTGAGGGAGGTCATTGTTAGCTTTGGAATTAGAATTAGGAGTAGTAAAATAAATGAAGTTGAATTGTATAATAAATAATGTGATTGAGAGTTTATATGTTGAAATTTGTATGGTAATAATAATATGTGAAAGTTTGTATAAAGGAAGTTTGTGTGGTGTGGTATGATGAGGTGAGGTGAATTTTACGATTTTCAAAAAAGTATACTATTTTTGATAGAAAAGAATGGTATTTTTTTGAGAATTATGATAAATAATGAATAAAATATGTAATAAAATAATAAATAATAATATTATATTAATATGATGATAGTGTTTCTTAGAGAATTAATGATAAATAATAAATAAAATACGTAATAGAATAATGAATAGTATTTATTATACTAATGTATTTTTTTAGTGTTATCACATCTAATGAATAATAAATAATATAAAAGTTATTTGATAAATAATATTATGGTGTACAGTGAAAAATAGAAATACATAAAATATAATGCATGACAAATAGGGGTGAAGTTGGTTATATTGAACGAAGCCTTAAGTTTCAATCTAGAAAAAAAAAAAGAACAATGTTCTCCCATGTATTATTTCTTTCCTCAATTTAGAAGTTATCTGTTTGTATTCTATCTTTTACCAATAGGTTCTATTTCAATGCATGTTTCATTTTATTGGCGCACGGGTGAAGTCTGCCTGCCTGCATCCATGATGATCCGAATTTATAATGGTTAAAATGGGAATGTTGCGTTTCAATGATTTTGAACCATTTGTGGTGTCGATTACAATTAAGATTTACGATTACAACAGCACTTTTGTATTTTTGTATTTGGGTCTTTATGACTCTACTTTTTTAACTCAATTTTGACCCGAAAATTGTAGAATACTCTAAAAATACCAAAATAACTACAATCACCTGATGTACGACTACAAGGGTTTGTGTTCCTTGGAAAATTAGGGAAAAAATTATAGATTTTTAGGTATTTGCGTTGGATGGACAATGAAAAAAAATTAAAAAAGTTTTCGTTTGTAAAATTTTCTCATTATCGACCTCACTTCTTTCAAAATTGTATTCATCTGATGGTAAAATCACTTGTTCTTGCGATCCCTCTTCTGTTGTGATCTCCTGATTGTGCTCATCGACAGCAAGCACCACTCATTGATCATGCAATATTATTCTCAATTGTGCTTGCTAACGGAAGAATTTTGAAAAAAAATTTGATTTTTAGGGAGATATTTGTGTATTTCAAAAAATTTGAAAAAATTTTAAATTTTTTCGTCAATATAAAAATTTTCATGTTCGATAAAAATTCTTATAATTTGTAAAATTTTCATCATAATATATTTCTCTTATTTTTGTACATGTTCAATCATTATTGTTATACTCGTAGTTATAAGAAAAATATAAAATTATATTTAAAATGTTAAAATATAAAAAATTTATAAATTTTTTAAAATTTTCACACATAAATTTTTTAAAATTTTTCATTTCTTTTTTTAGTTTTCGTTTTTCAATATCTTTTTTTTTTGCATAGACAATAGAAAATAAAAATAAAAATTAAAAAGTAAAATGTTAAAAAAATATTTACAATTTTTTAAAAAAATTTCACAACATATACAAATAATCTTAAAAAAAAATTCATTTCTTTTTGTTTTTTCTATTTTTCAGATTTTCAAGACGAATCTGAAATAAAAATTTAGCACGACTGAGAAAAGACCGCAACGGTTCATAACCGCCACGTTTAGAAAATCAATCATTGTGCATCCATTCAAGCCCCTTGTAAATTATAGACGACATTTCCTACATCAGCAAAAATGTCAACTTCTCCTTTTGCAAAAGAAAAAAAAAATGTTGTTTGGATGACAGCTTTGATAGAAGAAGAAATTCTACATCAAAAACGGAGACAGACGCGCATCTGCAGTTTTGCGCACACAACCCAAATGGTAAAAAATATGGATGACAATTCTCACCCCCCTGTATGGTAGACATCTACCTCTAACCCAAAGGGTCTGTGTATAATGATAATTGATTTGGGAAGAGAAGCCAGGGAGTAACGTCACTCAAGGAAGAGAGGAGCCATGACAAGTGTAATGGTTGCAAGCATCTTGATTAGAACATGAAGCGAAGGGCCTGCCGTATCTTTAAAAGGATCTCCAACGCTGCAAGCACAGGCAATCTCTTGCGTAAGTTGATGGAAAGAGAAATGAGGACGTTAGCTAATGAAGTTTAATGGTTGCAAATTACTCTATGGGGGGTGTTGGTTTCAACATGCTCTCTATTACAGCCACTAAAGTGATATTTTAAGGTGTGGTGGTTTATTGTAACTCCTAACTCCAGAAACAAGTTGAAGTAATTTCTAGAATAATGCAAACAAATGCATTTACTTCAACTACTGTAGTTGCTCCTTTTACTAGGCACACCTATTACAACTGTTGTTTTTTTTTCTTTTAAAAGTTATCATTCTAACAAGTAAACATAACTTTTAAACTGTTGTTCTTTTTTTCAAACACTATTTCTTCAAAACACAGTTATAGTATCGCTCTAGAAACTAAGGCTACATTTGGTAAGAGTTTTTTCAACTCTAAGAGTGGGTAAAAGCAACCTTTTCAGCTTCTTGAAACAAATAAGTAATAATTGTCTCGATCTTCCCATCGTTTGACGAGACAAGGAAAATATGAAAAAGTTGCATGAGGAATTGTATTTTTAACATTAAAAATGTATTTTTTAATGTTAATATGATTAGATGTCATAATGAGAAAATATGAAAAAATTATATTAAAAAAATCCCATATCATCATAACGTTAGGAGTGATTTTTAATTACGACAAAAGTCGTAACCAAACTATGCCTAAGAGTAGTAGTCTGAAGCTGAAATAAATACATCCTTAGTGGTTAAAAGATCTCTCACTAAAACTTATGATTTTAGATTTAAAACTCCATTAATGCAATAAAATTATCTCAATATAATAATTACTAAAAAAAACATGCTCTCTACTACTTACGTGTCTCCAGTAACTGCCGCTTTGTGACTTTGGCTGCCTTTGCCACCAAGAGCACCTGTCTCTATGTATTTCTTAGCATTATCCCAGGCGCCCCCAGCGGTATTCAAAAAGAGAGCCATCAGAATTCCAGACACGGTGGCGAACATAAGCATTGCAGCCACAACTTTGGCTCCAAGAAGTGGGTGACCCGTGACACTGCCCAGAACCCTGAAAAGAAACCCTGCAAACAAAAACGAAAAAGAAAAAAAAATATCCACAATGATTATGTTAAATTCAAAATAAAGCGATGGCCTGCCAAAACTTCTTTTTTTTTTGAAAATACGAATCTCAAATACATAAAGGTTTCATCAGTGTCACCAGCTTGGCCAACAAGTAGGTGGAAGTTTTTAATCTTCAAACATTATTGACTGCCGTTTGGCAAAGAGCCCTAAAGCAGTTTTTGGCATTGGCTTTGAGCAAACAAAGGATGGCTAAAAGTTCATTTAGCTTCTCATTTTAAAAAAATTTGAAAGTTCTCATTATTGGGAGCTAAAAAAAAACAGAATTTTGAGCTTTTCAACATCTCCTTTTCGAAGGATGAAGCTTGAAAAGTTTGAGCTTCTTTTCATGAAACCAGACTCATGTGATAATCTATGACTGGACTACTCAGGCATAATGAGCAAAACGGTTATCACAAAACAAGCTGGCAAAGGTTGTGCTCCTGAGCAAAAAGCCAGTGAAGGAAACTTGGATGGCGACCTTACACTTCAATAATCAAACAATTCCTTTCAAATCATGAGGGGAAAATTTCAAGATAAACTAGGGTTTTTCCAATGTTAGCTAATTGAAACTCGCCAGGGTTAAATAATAATAGTGACATTATGTAATAAGAACTTGGCCATTCAGCCTGTTACAAAATGTGCTGACCTTACAATCTCATCTATGACGAGATTTTACAGTAATATATGTAACTTGTTTTTATAGATCAAATCATCAAAGATGGAAAGTGATGGCATTGATTTAAGGAAAATCATATAATAGGATTATATAATTATGAGAATTTTTTTGTGATCAGAACAGATTAGCCCAAATAGTGAGAATAAGGAATGATCCCGTATAGTATGATTAAGGCATAGATCATTGTTGTCAAAGTCAAGATTATAGACAACTTTCTAAGATCTGTATAATTGGACTAGAGATTCAAGTTCTGTTAGTTATAGATTAAATCTTGTTTGCTCCCAGTTCGGATTAGATTTTTCATTATGCCAAAATAGATGTCATGCAATATCAAATCATTTGATTTTATGAAGTTAACCATGGTAAATGAAATAATCTCTTCCTTATTGATCTTCTCATTCCTATCTTCATATTGCTAATAATATCTTATTAGATATGAACTACCAAGAGTACAAAAAACTGGTTGTAAGGGACAACCAGAAAGCTACACACCACTCCACTTAAATAAGGTTATCTCAGCTATTCTGAAAAACGCAGATTTGATACATAATATTCCCTCGGGATAAGGTATTGTTTGGAAAGAGGAAGTCATTCCTCGTCAACCAAATACTCCAGCAAATAACATGCATGGTCTGGAGGAGCTGATGTTGGATGTGTCATTTTGGCACTGCTAATGGGTGACAAATGTTGCAACACCTCATACCTAGAGCCCACATTCAACCCCCCTTGCACCATGTTGCTAGTAGTTTGTATCCTCACTCTTTTAGTGAATTAATCACACTCATCATCTTCTTCCTCCTTTCTTTCATCATTCCTACTGCTTCCTCCCATCTTCATCTAATTTTTCCACTACTGAGCTCATTTAGGTAAACTTATTGACACCAGAGTTCTCATTTATGATCTCTATCAATATGGAATAAGAGTCTAATACTCGTCCAGTTGAAACATTTCATAATCAAATTGATATTCTTGTAGTTGGACCACTGGTATGAAGTGGTTGGACAATTACAATTGATTATGTTGGCATTCATCATCTTCAAAATATCAAACCGCAAGTTTAGTTCTGGTTCAATAAATTGTTCCACTGATTAAAAAAGGTTGAACTAATACATCAGTAAACATCAAATAAAAGTAAATTGAATGTCTGAAGCTTTGGTTAATCCAAATTTTGTTCACGAGATTGAACCAGGTCACATGGTTGAAAGCAATTAAATATGCTTCATTCAGAGGAATGGTCTGCCACCAGAAAGAGTTTCTGATCCAAATATTCACCACTTCAAAGAAGCATTGTCAAGGTAGCTTACCTAAATGGTATTTATCAAACTGCTAGGGACTAGGGTTAACAAGAAATAGTACACCATAATCTATTCCTGTCCTCTTTAGGATTTATGCAATACAAGAACACTTTTTGAGCAATCATTCAATTAACACGTTATTTTTACTACAATAACTATAGTGAAGATGCTATTCTTGTCTAACAACAAATCAAACACTTAATCCCATCATGTATATTCAACAACAAAAACCTAAGCTGTTCTTGTCAGATTAAAATTTAGGAAGTTTTCCCAGTTATTAATGTATACATAAAATACCAAGAAAATACATTAAAACTACAATAACTATGCAAATGATGAAAAGTAAAGGCAACTCACCAGTTACTATGGGAGAAATAATGGCCAAAGCGCCAGGTTTTATCATTTCATGTAAAGATGCAGATGCAACAATTGCTACACAACGCCCATAATCTGGCTTCTCTTTATATTCCTGAAAATAAATTGCTGAATTACTTTTGTTCATAAAACCCAGATTTAAAACATGTTCTGCTTCATTGTGCCATAAACAGATGTTAATACTTACCATTATCCCTGGCCTCTCAATAAATTGTCTTCTGACTTCATTAACAACTTCTTGGGCAGTTTTTCCGACAGCAGAACAAGCCCATGCACTAAAAAGGAATATAAGCATGGAACCCAACAAACCCCCAACAAAGACCTCAGGAATCGCAATATCAACCTGCATAACCATGCCAGAATGAGACGTAATAAAGATTATCCAAGAACATTGGTATCAAGTTAACATATCAAAGCAACAAGAAACAGCAAATCTTTTTGTTAAAACACCTGCTTAAAAGGTATATTAGCAAATGATGCTACTTCATCCATGTAAGCACTGAATAAGAGGAATGAAGCAAGTGCAGCAGATCCAATGGCAAACCCTTTAGTGGTAGCTTTTGTTGTGTTACCAACAGCATCCAGGACATCAGTGATCTCACGCACGCTCTCAGGCTGCAAGAATAAGGGTTTCTATAACATTAGAGTGTTTGTGGCAACAGAGTTTCTATAACAGGCTGCAAGAAAAAGGGTTTAAAATGTACAATAGAGTGTAAAATGGCTGATATAATTTCTATAACAGATCGACTGTGATAACAAGTGGACCATGGTCGAATTGATTATGAAGAATCAATAGCAACAAAAAATGTTAAAAAAAATCTGCAAAAGATTTTGAGCACTGAAAATAAGAAATATTTAAGATAAGCCACGGCCTAAAATAACTCATACATCTGAATGGAAGTGTTGTGGCAAGCAGTGGTGTTGCTCACTAAAAAATATTAAAATAAAAAGAGCAAAAACAGGTTTCTACAGGAATATCAAACGTAAACTGTTTTATAATATGATTTCCAATGCATAACATCAATTTAGATAGCTTTTTAGCAAACTCTAGCTACAAACCATTTTACAAATGGGGTTACCTGCTGACTCATCTCAACAATGCCACCTGCATTGTCGGCTATTGGACCAAACATATCCATAGTTAAAACATATGCAGCAGTGCTAAGCATTCCCATTGTTGCTACCGCGGTCCCAAATAAGCCACCCATAGGAGTCCCTGTTTCATCTACCAGGCCAGATGTGTGACCAAGCCAGAAAGCTGAGATAACAGCTATACTAATCACAAGGACTGGAAGAGCTGTTGATTCTAGTCCCAGACTTACACCAGCAATTATATTGGTACCATGGCCAGTAGAGCTTGATAGTGCTAGCAGACGGACTGGCTCATGTTTGTAATCAGTGTAATACTTGGTTATCCAGACAAATACATAGGCAGTAATAATTCCCACCAAACCACACAACGCAAAATGCAGCCAAGCAGAAGATGCTTTCTCGGCATAGAGGAGCCACCGTGTAGACTGAAGTAATAAAAAGGAAAAAATGATAAAATAACGTCAGATAGAGTGGCCAAAGGATATGCACTAACATAATGGAAAACAGCAAAAATGGCAAGTGGGCTGGGATACTTCTGTTAATAAACTAGAAAAAAATCATATAGCCCTTGTGTTTTTTTCCAAGAATCAAGCCAAAATTTTATGTATAAACAAGAAAAATTACAAGCACAGAAATGCTGAAAAACAAAGAAGATAACAAGACCCAGTTAGAAAAATAGGGAAGCAACAAAACAAAGAAATCACATATTGCTTGCATTGCCCAGCCTATTTACTAAATTAGGCTATCACCAAGCAAAAGCTCACCAGACCAAAGGCCAAAACTGCAAGAAATACAGTGACTGAATAGCCCTTTTGGAGTATTGCCATGGGATCCTCAATGGGAGTTTTTATCCCAGATTCCCGTGAACCTCTAATAGAAAGGACACCGATTGATGACACTACCAAGTCAAAAGAATGGATGACCAGTGGAAACAAGATAAACCCAGTTGGATCTGCAGAGGCAATGAAATGGTCAATTGGGAAAAATAACTTCTCATATCAAAATCGGAAATTTGATCATCACAGACCACCACAATCTTCAAAGTATTGACTACGTAATTACAAATGGTTTACAGTTAAACACAAATTTAGTCCAGATTTCATCTTATTTTCAGTGAGAATGTCATCAACTTCAATTAAGCTGTGAACACATTAGATAACATTATAATAACAAAAAGCATATTAATCATTGAAATAACAAAAAACATATTGATGTTTGAAATACAAAGGGATTAATATTTAAATCTATTTTAATATGTTAAATGATTAACAAGATATGGGTTATAGTGGTTACCTTCTATATTGCAACGTTGTGCCATCGTTCCACCAAGTATCATAGCACTGATTATTTCTGCTGCAATACTTTCAAAAAGATCAGCCCCACGTGCAGCACAATCACCCACATTATCGCCAACCTTGAACACAATCAAATGGCAGACATTGTCAAAGCTCAGCCTGATCTAGAATGGTCAGAAAACAAATAGGAATTTTTACCCTGAAACAATTAAAGGAGAGAACACAATGATTGCAAACACAACAAAGCAACAAATTTTATTTAGTGCAGAATATCATGCTGCCTTGCAAGGGGGTTGCAGGACAGACATTGTCAAAGCTGAGACTGATCTAAAATGGTCAGAAAACAAATAGGATTTTTCACCTGAAACAATTGGAGAGAAACACAATGGTTGCAAACATAAAGTAAACACCAGAAAGCAGAAATTTTTATAGACTAGTGCAGAACATCATCATGCCATGCAGGGTGTTGCAGGGCACAACCTTCAGGCTCTTATTAGGTCAAACATGGATGGGAGAGAGGAATTAACATCTTCTAACAACTTTTGCAACAAGCACCAACACTTAAGTGAAGTAAAAATATATAACAGTGACTACCTAGCCTAGATTATGACAACAATAACAACAATCAATGTATTAATCTACTATGTAAAGTCATCCACATAAATCATTTCCTTCCATTTATTTTTATCCATCACTAAATTTTCTATAAACTTATATTATTTTAAATCTTTTCCACGATTTCTTTTTTTATAAGGATAAGGAATATTCTTATAAAATAACTATCAACAAAGTATAAGAAGTTGATCAAGAAAATCAACTCCCCAAAAGCAAAAAATACACCAACAAAAGTAAACCCCAACGAAACAGAACACCACATAAAGAGCAAATACCCTAAACCATCAACTGATCCCAATAACTAAAGAAAAAAAAAACATGTGCTAAGATATTCTCTTCAGAGCATTGCTTGGCATTGAAGACCATATCATTTCTAGCTTTTCACAGACCCCAGCAGATGCTATGAACTCCCAGAATTTCGCAATGCTATGATTTCTTTTTTCTCAATTTCTATCCAATAATTTTTTTCCTCCTCTCTCTTTTTTAGTTTCACCTACATTGATTAATTCTATTTTCCTTACAGGCAGTCAGGCACTTCTTAGGACTTTTTTAACTTACTCTTTTTATATTATCACTCACCCATCTAAACATTTGCATCTTAGTTACGCTAACTTTCTGTACATGTTTTTGTTTAAGTCCAACATGATGTATCATAATTTATAGCTGGGTGAATTATGATAACAAATTTGTTTAAAAAAAGATACTTCTTCAATTTATAGATAATGTATATTAATAAACTGTCTCGTGTCCAAATTGCTTGGAAAAAAAATCATGCAAAGGAGAGTTATTGTGGAATTCTATGGCACTTTGTCAAGAATGGTAATGCCAGATATGGAGAGCATTCAGGCATGGTCCTACACAGAACTTGGCAATGACCTTGGTTCAAAACAATTAGGAAGAAGCACTTCCTTGTAGTTCAGTATCCCAGGAAGATGGATATTTCTGATCAGAAGCTATAATTCATAAAGATGAGTCAAACTGAATGTAAGCCGAAACCTTTTATCATTTTGGCATAGAGAGATGTATTACAGAAAGATAGGCCTTATGAATTTTTATAATTATATAATTTAAAAGATATTCATAAGCCAAGAAAAAATGTCAGCAAGATCATATGCAACAATAGAGTCCAAACCAGGCATTTAACATGTTAGAAGAAGATACCAAATCGGCAATGACTGCAGGGTTTCGTGGATCATCTTCTGGTATACCCTGTTCTACTTTTCCAACAAGATCAGCTCCAACATCAGCTGCTTTTGTGTAAATTCCCCCACCAAGCTGAGCGAAAAGGGCAACAAATGAAGCACCAAATCCATATCCAACAAGGAGGAGGGGCACTGCAAAGACAGCTCCATGGTAAAAACTATGATAACTTTATATATAAAAGCCCCACTTAAGATTATCATTAGGTCCTTGATTTTAATTAAATAATGCTTTAAAATAAGGAAATGGATGCTTGAAAGGCATTTAAATGATTTGTCCATCAATCATTATGGTTTTTTTGGGTTGGAAAACAGCAGACAAAGTGGTGATTTTCAGTATCCTATGTGAAAAAAACAACGAGGTGATCGTTGGCCATCAATCATTGTGTTTTTTTGGGAGCAAATGCATCCTTAGTATCCTATGTGAAAAATGATGTCAAGGCATTGCTTGTTGAGTTGGCTTCTTTGTATTTGAAATGGTTTCATTATGTTGATAGATTGGCACAAAAGAGAGGATCAAATGGGTAATTTATTGAGTGGACACAGAACGTGATAGTGACGAATTCCTTATTCATCATGTCATTCTTTCTTTGTTGAGATTCTCCGAGAAAGTGACACCATCGATACTCTTGGGAGGTTTGGGATGTCAGCCTTTTCTTTGGTGTACCAGAATATGTATACCGATTGAGTTGTCCAAGGAATGTTTTCTATGCAGTTGGTCAAACTTAGAGATGAATCTTGGTCTCATTCAAACACTTTATCCACATGTACAACCAGTAATTTGTATAATGCAGACTATATTTATATCATAAACTATTCACCAATATTGAAACATAAAGAAAAAGGTACCATACACGGAGCTTTCATAGAGAAAATTGTGGCTGGAGCCAATGGATACACAAAGAAAATGAGAATATCTCAAATTGCAAGGAAAAACAGTAAAAAAATTAGGAAGGTGTAATGATTTTTTTTTTTCTTTTTTGGGAAAAATATTTTTTAGCCACATTTTTCAAACTCTTGCCAAATACACCTGAAACATTCAAGTCTTTACATGCACCCCTCAATTTTTACAAATAACTTGTTTATCTAAGTAATCTGACTACCCATGCTATCATGTTATCCACTGGATAGAAAAGAAAAACCATTACTGACAAAGTACGAGAAACAAGTATAATGAGGTTCAAAAATAAAGTACTTACAATCAGTAACCTGCATTGAGCCAGGTGAACCCACTCCCAGCCAAACATAAAATACAGAATAAAGAAAGGCAATGCCTGTTACAGCCATTCCAACAACAACAATTGCTGAGAAACCACCAGCACGAACAGCCACCTGCAATCAGCCCCTCGTTTGATGAGATCAGGAATTGGATACCTTTTCTTTAACAAATAAAAGCGCAAATCCAATGAACACCTTCAAAGCCTCTCTTGTAGAACATCTGGCAGCACTGGCGACTCTCACATTTGCACGAACAGAAACCCACATTCCAACATAACCAGCAACTCCAGAACAAAGTGCCCCTAAAAGGAAAGCTGCCACTGTAATATATGCAGAAGTTGATCTGCAGAAGGAAAAGAATGAAAATATGGCATTACTTTAGCCAAAAAAATGAAAGGACAGAGAATGCAACAAGGACTATCACTTAGATTCCAGATAAAACAAATATGATGTGTACTTTCCAAGTCCAGACGATTCCTGTTGAGGAGTTGTAGTGCGAAACAAATATATTAAAAGGATCACAAGTCCCAGCAACATTGCCATTTTTGAAATTGTTCCATACTGTGTTCTGAAGAAACCTTCAGCACCATCTCGAATGGCCTCTGAAATCTAGAAAAACCAAAAGAAGGCAAATTGGAAAACTTACTTTAGATTATTTATAAACAAAAGATAACAAATCGAAGTACTTCCAAGTTCCAAATAATGGAAAGGATCAAAAATTGTAAACATGTGGATGACATAACATGAAATAACCCAAATAAAATCAAAAGCATGTTGTAAAGCTATAAATAAGCAAATTGAAGTATTAATGCCTAAATTCAATTAATTTCTTAGGACGGAACTTGTCAGGAAATGTACTAAAACTATGAAACAATCTTTTTTTAATGCCACATAAGATATATGATTCAGAAAGAAGATAATCTATTTAGTGATATAATCACAAAATGTTGATTTTTCTTGTAAAAATTTTAACTGAACCAATGAAATATGAAATGTACATATATAATGTCAACTTTCAAATTTTTCTTGAGATATTCATAGTGGAAAGTGTCTGTAGAATTAAGGAAAAATCCACCACATAAACAGTAACTGACATTGTGAGCATTATTAAAACACATGATGTGAAGATTTTTCATAATATAAATAAAAATCAGCAAATTGATGAATCACACAATAGAGAAGATTTTGAAACGGAATGGAATTTTTAAGTCTTAGAAAGTTTCATGTCAGATTATAAAGTACAACAATAATAATGATAAATTCCTTGACCACACTATGTGCAGTCAGCAATATAAATCCTAGATCAGATTATAATCACCAAAAAGACATTCAGGTTACTCAGAAAGTCAGAGGAAGAAAACCACTTTGCACATAGTATTTATTATTTAACCTAGGCAACTACTTAAGGTGTTTAATTCAGCTGAATCATGTGAAATATAAATTACTAACATGTATGAAATGAAGGTATACTGTCTGCATCAGTAAGCATAAAAGCCTATAGAAATTCATTTTATAGCTTCCAAAAATAATCAAATAGGACACCTATCAATACCCCAACTAAAATAAAAGAATATAAAGAAAGCAAATTACTTGAGCCATTTCAGGAGGACCCTCATCTTTTGCAAGAACCCACTTGGTCAAATAGATGGAGAAGAGAAAGCTCATGATGCAAATAGTAAAGACAAAAACAATTATAGGAGAAATTCTTGATCCAATATAAAATATGGCACCGAAAACCAACAGCAGGAGAACCAGCAAGACACGGACATTTATGCCCATGAAAATTTTAAAAACCTGCACAAAAATATATTAGAAGTTAGATGAAAAGAGCATCAAATGAAGACTAAAAAAGTGTCAGTGAACATCTAAGAACAGTTTGATGGGTGCCATTAATCTAAATTGCAGAAATTCTTCACAAATATTGACAGCCATTTTGGATATTGCTACAATTACAAGGAACAGCTCAACAAATGCATCTATGCAAAAATTTAACTTACATTTCAAACATTAGACATTGCTTTGTTTCTATCGTTTTCCCTCCCAAGTAAGAATATTAAAAAAATAGAATATTATATTGTCTCATCTTTTCAAAATTTTTCTTTGTCTATTTCCACTAAGTCTATTCCAAGAAAATGTCAAGAAGTTATTCTCTTTCGATGTTGAAAGATTGCCATGGATGAACTCCAGGCTTTGTTACCTCATGGTACATGGAACTAAGATGATCAACTACAAGAGGGTCTACATCATTCTAATCAAACTAGATGGACCTGCAGACAAAACAAAACTTGATTGGTGGCTTGGTGATTGATCCCACAGAATTTTGGAGTGCATTATTTTGGGATGTTTTGTTTCATGACTCACCTAAATTCCATTTCTGCATTGCTAGTTATCAACCACTCATGGTTTCCACACTAACAAGACATTGAGCATGTTTCTTTAGATGCAGGCTTGGCAAAATGGGTATTGACGAAACAATCATTTAGGTATGTTGTTCAAAGAGAGGATCATTTCTCCTATTAAAAAAGGTTATTATGGCATAAAGAAAAGTTTAGTTTCAATCACTTCAAAAGATTTTTTTTTTCTAGTTCAAAACAAGCCACCCCACAACACAAAAGATGTATTGTTAATCATTAAGTATTCACCAAGAAGCAACATGGTAGTTGTGTTTGTTTTAACAATGTATATGGATGATATTCAAATGAGGGGAAGTAATGCTAAACGACCTAGTGAAACAAAAGAGTATCACAAGAGCAAGGAATTTGACATCAATTTCGTATCAAACTGTGGTAAATTGAAAAACAAAATGCTTCAATAAAGTTTCATAATGTTGAAGTCACATCAGTAGAAATACGGTAAAGAAAATAACCTTTTTGTTAACAAAATTACCAATGTTGACATTGATTTTGATGTCATTTCAATAATTCAAAAAATTAACATATGTTAGTGAAATTTTTCCAACATGTCCTTGTTTAATTCCATACTCAACAAGCATTTCTTTATGAAGTCTATGGGTAAACCTAAATATTTTCTAAGGATTGAGTTTGCATATAGAACAAATAAAATGTTTTTGTCCTAGATGAAGTATGCTCTTCATCTCCTTAAAGAAAGGCAACCTTGGATGCAAGTCACAAAGTACACCTACCGATCAAAGTCAAGTTTTTGGGGATGATTCCTATAAAGTATATAAGGATGCAGGGTTTTATCAGCATACAATAGGAAAATAATCTATGTCATTGTATAAGGATGCAGGGTTTTATGCGATAGAAAAATAATCTATGTGATTGTTCAAATACATCTAATGCAATAGTTCTTCATTAGTTTATGCATAAGTCTAAAGTTGCCCTTTGATAGGGTGTACTACGTGTATTGGTCTACATTATGTGAACTCAGTTTTTGGAGAATATAGGAACTCTTAGTAAAGGCTTGATCAGCAAAAAGAATGCACATCTTAAAGTAGAAACATACTCAAAAGACAGAAAGTCAACGTTGAAGTGTTGCACATATATGGGTGGTAATCTAGTCACATAATGTAGTAAAAAAGAAAATGTTACTTTCAGATATCTAGGCATAGTATCATTCTATGGTACAACGAGTCAGTGAGTCGATGGACACCAATCTTTATTATCAACAATATAGAAAAAAATATATGTTAGTGGAGTTCAATTTTATAGAAAAAAATCCCATGTATGGACACCAATCTTAATTATCAACAATATAACATTTCATAAGTACATAAAGCATATTGTAGTTGATTGTTACTAAATCTATGATATTGTGATGAGTGGGATTACTACTACTTCATACATAGTCTTTACAACTTGCTATTAAAAAAAAAGTTAAGGGCATCGGCATATTTGAATCTCTTTATAAGCATGCTGGGCATGACTAATATGTAGGGTTGCAAATCATATCCAAATATTCGAATAAAATCTGGATTGGTAATTGGATATACCTGAATATGAATATTTGTTTTCAATATCCGTTTGGATATGGATCCGACTAAAGATGTTAATGTATTTTTTCCCAAATACGGATCTAGATTAGAATATAGTATTATTTCAAAAATATGAATACCAATACCCAGACATTTACGTATATATATATGTAATATTATATTTTACATATATATATATGTAATATTATAACTTATATAGTAATCAACATATTATATATATATATATAT
>JAMKPZ010004168.1:0-30592 GCA_024699675.1 Amphibolis antarctica
GTATTCGTAATTAATGAAAAATTAATTATACGTACGTGAATTAAATTTTTCAGTTAAAGAAGAGAGTGTTTTTAAATTTCACCTGCTGCATGAGAGAGAGTCTTTTGAAATGTCACCTGCTGATGAGAGAGAGTATTTTTAAATTTCACGATCGACGGACACCTACAGAAGTGACTTCTGTAGGCGCCTACAGAACTCGTGCCCCCTTTTATCATTATCATTAAAAATGAATAATGAAGCATCGCATAAATTGGAATAGAAGCCTTGATTTGTTTAAGCTAAAATTCGCCTATTAAAAAGAAGGAAATTTTTTTTTTACGACTACACAAATATATTTTATATAATAATAATAATAATAATAATATACTTTAGGAATGTAGAACGTAATGTTGTGAATGTCTCTCACTGTTCATAAATTGGTCTCATATAAATACTAAAATTTATTTATTTAAAAAATTATTTCAATGTAAACACTTAGTATGTAAATTATAGTATAGATTCTAATATATAAATTTTTATCATTTAAATTATCATATAATTTTAACTTTATTTGTAAAAATAATTTTAATTTTAATTTAATTTTATTTTTAAAATTAAAAAAAAAATTATTGTCAGACGTATCTTACGAGTTAAGAAAGGAGAACGATACAGATAAAATAATAAATCTTTTACAAGAAGACTGTTGTCGAAAAAAAAACCTCTTTTAGACACGTCACGTCACAGAGTTGGATGCGTATCCGGCACTCCGTGTATCTCGACCTGGGCTGGTTTTCTTGTCGATGTCATTACGGACACGCAATTTTGTCCTCTCGTCGTCGCGACCAAAGGTCGGGTCCATCAAAAAAATTTGCGGTCTATCATTCAACGAGGGTGTATTTTACGAGTTTTTTTAAAATTTTAGAAGTTAAAAAAAATAAAAGTTAAAGTTAGATAAATGAAATTAAAATTATACAGTAATTTAGATGATTAAAATTTATACGATAAAATTTATATGATAATAATATTATTATTAAAAATATTTTTAAAAGTTAAAATAAATTACTCAACACATCTTAGTCTCCTCTTTCTTCTCTCTCTCTCTCTCTCTCTCTCTATAAAATATTTTATCAAATATTTTAAAATTTAAATATATTAATATATTTACATAGGATAGTTTAATCTTTCTTTTTTTTAAAAAAAACGTATAAAAATCACCGACTTCTGTCGTTCCACGCTTACTTGCGTAATAATCGCCAAACGTTGATTTCAAAAATGCAGTAGCTGGCATGGTCCACTCTCTTCTGTCATCCTATTATTGTTGTACGTCGGCGGAGAAGGGAACAGGACCGCGCCAAACTCACCCGTAAAAGGGTTGAAAAAATCTTAAAATCATTATTTTAATTTTATATCAATTTTTAATAATATTATTATTATATAAATTTTTATTATGTTAATTATTATATAAATTTAATTTTATTTATTTTACTAATTTAATTTTAATTCTATCTAATTCTTTAACTTTAAATCTTAAATTATTATTATTATTATTGTTATTGTTGAGATTGGTGGGAAGAAAGTCGCATCAGTTGGGCGTCATTCGGAGACTTGCGGGTGGCGCGTCTACGCAAGCGATTTTGATACGATTGTAATGCAAATGAAAGTCGCATCTGTTGCCGCTTCGGTTGAAGATTAACTTGTATGAGAGACTCTCACTTGTCCCGTCAAGTTAACAAAATTTTGAATTCGAGATCGTAAGTTTCAGTGAAAGATTTTTTAACTACTTTAAGCAGAGGTATTATTTACAGGCCGGGGCTTTTTTTTACGAACTCTGTTGCCATGAAAACTGTCACTCCAGCGCATGGATGCGAGTAAAATAATAATAATTTAAAAAGAACACGAAAATAGTCGGCAGGGTGACAAAATGGAATATCAATGGAAGGAAAATCTCGTTAATTGAGAAAGTGGCCGATTTATCAAGAATAAAAGGATGATTCTTACGTTTTCAAGGATCGTCATTTTCAGAACCTTATATCATCTTTGACACCTTCTCTGCGTTCGTCTTTTACTGTATTTACATGAACGTGATCGCTAATCAGAGTTCGTTTTCTTGTAAGAAGAATTTCTTTGTGCAGGCTGGAACTAGACTTTGACGTTAGGGATTTGAACGAAAAGGTGAGACATGGGACAAGTACATCAAGGAGATTTTATTTGTGTGTAGAATTAGATAAAAATAAATTATTAAAAATTTATTTTTTTATAAAAATTAAATTAAATAAAATTTAATTTAATACTGATGTATTTACACACATTGTAAAATTAAACAAAATTCAAAATTTGATAGAATTAGACAGATTTGAATTTATTTTTTATTTAAAAAAGTAAAAAATTAATAAATTTTAAATTTTAATTATTTATTTAATAAAAATTTTAAAATATATGAAGACGGTAAAGGAAGAAGAGTGAACAAAAAGATTTTACTCAATTTACAAAAAAAAGTTAAAATTATATTCAATTTAATTCCTTCTAATTTGTCAGACATAAACCTCCCGGAAAGAAGTTGGAATTTCTGAAAAAATACAGGGTCATTCAAGCATTTTTCCCTGTTAGACAAAATAACCATTAATACCATCCAAAGATTCAAATAACACCATTAAATGCATCTATAAATGATATCTACCCCTTCGAGATCTTTCTACCAAACAGGGTAATATTCTAAAGGCCTATGGAACATAAAATTTCATGGACAACTCTGTAATTGAGTTGTATCGTATAATACTTTTTTTTTCAGAATAACAAGATCACATGTACTTGGAAAACAAAAGTAACTTAAGTTCTAAGAAATAAAAATAAAAAAAGGGAAAAAAAAAAGAAATGAAATTTTTTTAAAAGTTATTTACGAATTATTTTTTAAAAATAATTTAAAAAATTATAATATTATATATTTTAAATATATTTTCACATGTAATCACGTGTTAACGACGATCCAAGGAGTTTGAACAAGACACGAGATCAGACAAATATGCTGTCAAGTGTCAACTATAATAATTTTTTTAACTCAAATCTATGTGATAAAAAAATTTAAAACTTTTTCACTTTTTCTAAAATACACAAATATCTGAAAAGTATAAAAAAAAATTACTTTTTTTTTAAAAAAATTCTAAGAAATACAAACCCTCCCTCCCTTTAGATTCAAAGCCACAACTTATATCAACCATTTTCCAAAAAAAATCTTTCGGAGGAGATGGCAAAGCTTAGAACCCAAAGAAAAACACTTACACAGAAGCTGGAGTAGCATTATTTCAAGTTTCTTGTCATCTATTTTCGTGATGCAAATAAGTTTTATAAGCTAAATTAAATTACCACATTTTATTGAAAGTCCTAGGCCCGGCCAACATGATTACTAGTACATCAACGAATTCATGACCATCAATATATACCGTTAACCAACTTGGCTTCAATCTTCAGGCCTAGCCATAACATAGACTTTTTGAGTTGCTCTCTGCTCATACGTTTGCTCCAAGAAAAGACTGCCAAGAATAAAATCTTCATGTTAGCTGCACATTAATCTGAACAATGTGTGTAATCACTAAGGGAAAGAAAATGTACATCTTTAACCATGATATCCTACTACACGTATATGTTTTGCTTATCTCTATTGGAAAATATAAACATGCCCATGCTACACATGTAACAATTTATAAAATGCGACATAGTTTCAATCCTGCTGCACCCTGGACATTCCTGGCATATTCCCACGCAAGAAAGAGGGCAAACAGGGATCCAAAAGAATCAGGAGTGATCCATAACGTTTTTTGTTGTGGTTATGATCCAACACAACAGAATTTTTAAAATTTTCAAATTCGTGTTCTGTCAGATTTGTAAAGTTTTTCTATTATTTTGTGTTTACAGTGAGTTTCCATTATTAATTCCTGTGAGCTTTTATAATTAACAAGTTTTTCTTATGAGTTCTACCGCTCATGCGTTTGAACCTCCAGTGCTCATTGACTGCAATGAAAAATTTCGTAAAATCGATAACCACTATCTGCACCATTGAAACTTAAGGAAAAATAATATATTGGCAGGACCCTAAACGGCACATTCACTAGAATTACCATTCAAACACTAAAACTAGAGAGTAAGACTTGCCTTCAAAAAGCTTGTACATACCTTCAAACCGGTTGGTGGTAAGCTTGATTTTGTGGTAGAATTCCCAAAAGTTGTTTTTGCTTTCTTTTCAGCAGGTTTTAGAATCTGGAAGGAGCACATCAAAGTATCATCCACACTCATCATGGCACCAGCATTATCAAATTCACCACAGTAGTTAGGAGCCGAAAATATTGTTACAAGTTGTCTTTCAGCAAAAAACTCGTAACCATCCTCCACCACCTGACAAGAAAATGAATATTTTACTTGACAAGAGAACAAATTCAAAGTATTTCAAAATTTTGCAAGATTTGCATGTGTTAGACCTGATGAGCACGACATAGTAGATCTAATTCTTGCTTCTCTAGGAACTCTGACACTTTATCAGAGCCGAAGGTATATGACACTCCTCTATCATTCATCCCCCACCCTTGTATATCTTTACCGGGATCCGACCAAAGAAGATCACACAGTAATCCAGTATCAGGTACATCGGTAGGTCGTGTCATGCTTCTTATTTGGTCCAAGTTATTCAAGTCTGGAGAAAGACCTCCATGCATGCATAAGATCTTTTCATCAATAAGAGCAGCCACTGGCAAGCAATTGAAGCAATCTGTGAATACCTTCCACAATCTAACGTTAAATCTTCTCTTACATTCATCATAAAAACCATATATTCGATTTATTGATGCACATTCATGATTCCCTCTCAAAAGGAAAAAGTTCACAGGATATTTAATCTTGTAAGCAAGCAGCAGGCATATTGTCTCTAAACTTTGTTTGCCTCGATCAACATAGTCCCCCAAGAAAAGATAATTGGCTTCAGGAGGAAATCCACCATAATCAAAAAGCCTGAGAAGATCTGAATACTGGCCATGGATATCACCTGCATTTACAAAGTAAAACGAGATCGTGACATGAAAAACTAAATAGCAATATAGTTGCATTAAATGATAAAAAGAATTCCAGTCAGTAACTAAATATTGACTTCCTGAGGCAAAATTCTGGTCACAGTATAATGGAACAGAAGAATTTTAACGTATACAAGACAAGTAAAACATGAATATGACCATTAGATACCTTGCGTAGCACACTGTATTGATTTCATATTGAAAAAATTTGGATGCACGAATCTGAAAGGGAAGACCATAAAATTAGTGTGATTTGTCACAAATTAAATATATAATCGATCTTTCTTATTTTCTTAAACGATGTCACCAAAAATCTGTGGTGGTAACTTAATTTGTCCTGGAATTACTTGCTTTGGCACAACCTACATAGCATTTCAATCTGTGTTTGGCAAAAATGCTTAAGCACATATTCAACTCTAAGTTATGGTATATACATTCTAAAAGTGACAACCCAATGAATAAAAAAGTAACATCTATGGTGAATGATTATACTTTTTTTAGGAGAATGTCAAGAAATGTATTGCCATTATAAAGCTTAATTCTAAAGTTTTAAGATTAGCTGATGATGATAAAAACCTAAAACGAGTTTTTTGTATGAAGCTATGAATTTAATGATACAGTATGTGACTTAATACCATGGAGTATAAAGTAAGACCTCAACATCATTGATGAAAGATTGTTCAAGATGCTTCTTCGTTTATTACACGAAGTTACTATGCAATTATTTACATATATGTCTAATCATTAATTCATTTTAATTATTCTTGATACTTATCTTTTACTTAATAATTTGATATGCAGCATTTTATTTGAACTCAAACTTTCTATACGAAAAAGAGATCAATAGTCATGATGATTTAATCAATTCAATAAAGTCTATTATTCAGAAAATTAAACTAGATATCAATATTTAGGTGTAAGCCACATGCCAATTAAAATGTTTTAGGGATCGTTTGAGAGATTTTTAACACCCTGTAGTCATTAATACTATAAAGATTATGAGTCTTACTAAGTACTACTTTTAAAAATTATTATAAATTTTTAATTATGATTTCAAATATTGAGAATCATCAATATTAATACAAAAGTACTAATATCCACTCTTAATATTTTTCCAACTAAATGGCAGGTCATCTATGGCATAGATGCTCTTAATTTGAAAAAGATTGCAATCAAATTGCTTTCTCAAACTACCTTTACTCCTGGTTGTAAAACAAATTGAAATACATTTAATTTAATCCATATAAAGAAAAGGAACAAATTAGGAACACAAAAGTTAAATGATTTAGTCATTGTTCATTACAACATAAACCTTTGTATAAAGCATATTACTGAACGAAAAAAACATCATAAATTAGATCCAATTGATGTCACCCTTATTTACACAAATTCTAGCAACAAGGATCCCATTGTAGATTAACTAAGGACAATGAAAAGTCTTTTCCTCACAAAGAAGGTAGATGACTAGATAAGCATATTGTACAACAATTAGATGTAAATATTGAAGAATATATGACTTCTTCACAATCTCAAAATTTTTGCAAAAGTCTAGGTTTGGGCCCTAATATATCATAACATGATGATCCTACACTGTCTCCAAATAATGATGGTAATAGCGGTGGTGGTGGTGGTGATAATAGTGATAGTATTCCTAAATCTGAAAGTCAAAGACTACTTAGTCTATTTATAGGAGAGGAGCATTTCATTTATGCTACTCAAGATGAAAATTATGAAGTCAAGCCCTTTAAAAAATATATGATCCATTGTGATACCAAAATATAAGAAGGAGGTCAGAATTTAATAATGATACACAATAAGATGCAATAGAACAATCAAGTTCATTTTTATCACAAATCTTTGGAGATTTAAAAATAATTAATTCTGAATCATATATTTAACTTTAAAGTAGTGATCCTTAAACATATACTTCATATGAAGGATCATAGCCTTTCTAATTACTTTGATAGTGCATGAACAAATCCTTTTTCATTATACAAGCCAAGCCATTATGAATTAAGTCAATGTGGTGGACATAAATGTCATTCAAGAAAAATGAATAAACCATCCTCCTTGTACACTAAACCTAATGTCAACATATATCCTAACTTCCCACAAATAAGATATCTTAACCACATGCTTAATATTAAATATCATCAGTGGATTATTAACTATCGTATACAATATACCATACAAATGTCATGAAACCAATATATCACAACTAATATATGAAAATGACAAATTCATACACAAATATTCCAAACATATTAGAGACAAGAATATGACCCATATGGATACAATCTATATAACCACCCTGAACATTTGTGAAGAAATAATAAGATAGATAGAAGAGAGATGTATTACTAATAAAGTATAAGACCTCAATGTATAGAGGCTATATAATAAGGACAAAAACACTATAAAGAATGTGAAACTAAAACCACATCTTAGAGTATAAAACTCTAATATTAACTCTCACAACATTCAACATGAAATAAACATATCTATAATTCCATTCTTTTTAAAATAATTTGTCATTATGTGTTTGCTTTACTTATTTGTAAATGGTTGAAGACTTCGCCCAAAATAGAGCAACCACTGCCATCAGCTAAGGAGACAAATTAAACATTGTACATGTGTTGTAATCTACTAAAAAAGGAGGAATTTGTAAATATGGTTAGATGCTCTAGAATCAGTAATCCAAGAATCAGCAAAAGAGGTGCACAAGGCAAATATACCAGAGGAAATAACAAGAGTAATTGAGGCAAGCTCGTTTTATTGATTGTAAAAGCGCAAATACTCATTATAATTGACTTGACCTCATTATAACATTCGAACAGATAGTTCTTTCATACACAATGAATACAAGGATTCTATAGGTGACCTCCTGACTTTCCACACCCTCACAACATAAGAGACAAAGTGCATCCACCTTGGCCATTGAAGGTGATAACAAAAAAGAAGGCATTGACAACTGAAGAGGGTGGTGCAACAATAGAGATGCAAAAAACTTGACTAAAGGTTGTCTACAACGATGGTACTGTATCCAAGCCCAAGATTTGCCCTTGAATCTAAGAGGTGAGGTTAGGACAAAGAAAAGCAAGGAAGATTGCAATTTCCAATTCCTGTCAACACCATTTAAGCACTTAAAGATTAGTGACGAGAGGCTAATACACAGTGAGTTCGTTGAGCAATGTACAGAGGCAATTCTAGTATGCATGCACCAAAGCATCTCCCAGGTGGTGAGTGAGGAGTTGCTTGTAGACTTCACAAAACTAGGAGATATTGTGCTCATTATCGTAGATCAATCAAAGAGTCTCCCAAATGTGTTTAATAGGGCAAAGGTGGGAGAGGACAAAACAATGTTTGCATCAACACTATTGATCAACCAAGAGATAAAAACGCAATTTGACGCATACCACTCGACATACTCCAATTTCATATCCTTCGAAGGGTCATCGATGAGGTGGCAATCATGGGTATGAGCTACGAGGAAAGTTTTGAACATGCTAGCCCAATGGAAGTAGTCAATTTCATTCAATTTTACTCCAATGATGGTGATCTTGAGTCGGTCGAAGTTTCCATAGTGCCAGTTGAAGAGAAGAAAAGACAATGATATTAAGGACTATACTTTAGGAGTCCTACAAAGGCAAACAAACCTGCATTCACAAAGATGTAAACAAACCTGCATTCATAAAGAGGTGAACAAACTTGAAGGTGCATGCATAGAGAACAGGGAGCACATGATCAAGAAAGGAAGATTGTAGGTGGGTGAATCAGGAAACATTGCCAAAGGATTACTAGTCCAAATATTCCTCTAATACCATGTAAAATTAGAGAGTAATCACTTAAGGTTTACCATTAGATACACAAAATATATACAAGTGTATCTAGATTTTAAGAATAGGATTACCCATATAAAAATTTAACCCATTTACACTAATAGCTAACTGTGACAAAGTCCTTTCTTCTTCACTATATCTTCAAATGATCACCTTTAAGTCTCCTTGTTTATAATATTGATCTTACTTCCTTGATGATTTTCTTTTGATTTATAACCCTCTTTTGTCCTTTTCTTGTATATTCTAAAATAAACTTCATACATATAACTTCATATTTATTATGAAATTTTATATTATCAAACCTAATTTAAAAATGTTTTACTAATTAAGAAAGATGTCCATAATATTTTCAAAATACTATTTATATGTCACCATAATCTACTATCATTCCCTTTTGATAGTTAACACATTGAAGACCAACCCTAGTTTTTTATTTGAAGGTGGTTTAATGGTAACTACTATTGTTGAATAACGTGAGGGTGCAGGTTCAAAGCCATGCTCTCATTTGTGTGTGGTGGAAACTCCATTCCACCATTCAAGTTCACATGTGTGCAATACATCAACCCTGGTTAATTTTATCTTTAGATAGAAAATTACTAATCTATTTCTACACTTTATCTTAAACATTCACCTCTTCATTTGAAGACTTCTCTCTTGATTATAAAGGGGGATTTGTGAAAGGAGAAAATTCTGCAAACAGAAATTTTCAAAAGAAAATTTTGATTTTCCTAGCATTTGTACCATCTAGAAACTCAAAAAGAAAATTTCAATTTTCTAGAGTATGACAAGATTTTCCAAATTTTCTCACCTCTCCTTAGAGACATTCTAGAAAATCAATCTAAAGCACTACTCAACTTTTTTCCTTTACGCCAATATTACAATCATTTAATTACAAACCATAAAATTGATTTGGTAATTTCTACTTCGATGGTGTAAACTTACTTTTATTTGACTTTGTCAATGTGTGTTTCATATACAAAAGATATTATCAAAAACCAAAAAATATCATAATACTAATGAATTCATTTGTGCAAAAATAATCATCTTTTTTGGTAAATGTCATTATTAAGAATTAATCCAACAAGATGTCTAAATAAAAAGTGATACTATACTGTCTTATATCTTTGATAACAAGATGCTTTCCATGATAAGTAACTAATGTGAAGGAATTAATGCTGACCCTAATTAAATAATCAATATTTCAAAATTAGTCAATATTAAAGTACTTAATATCTTAATATTTAAATTATTTATATTAAAGCATCGATTAATTTGTATTACTACTTTGGAAATATTATTTAAATATTCGTACTTTAAAAGTATTTATATTTTAAGTACGCAAATTCTATTTACTTTTCAATTAATTTCCTCAAATACAAATTTTCTTGATTTTCTATGATGTCCACAAATAGTTCTAAAGTTTTTTGAGTTTTTAAAATTTTTCATTTTCATTTCCAACTAGATTTTCTAAATTTTCTTTTCCCGAGTTTTTATCGTGCACAAATAAACTCTAAATCATTGAGAGATCAACAAGTTCAAGCTCTCTCTCCCTTCTTCGTTAGGTAAGTACTACTATTCTTACACAATACTAACATAATCATTGAAGAAAACCAAATACCAAATAGAGAGGGAGAAGAAAAGGGAACAAAGAAGTAAAAAAAAAGAACTTGGAAAATAGAGTTCTTGTATAGGCACTTGAATTGATGGAAAGAAAAATAATGAGAGAGAAAAGGAAGAACATGAGTTGGGGAAGAAATATCATTGGTAGTTTTGGACGACATGTTGGAAAAAGCTATGGTCACTTATTATTGTGATAACAAGAATAAGCAAAAGATAGATTCCTTAATCACTAACAAAACCTCTATATAGAGAGGCTACAAAGTGGGGATTATTACATAACAAACAATATATGACTACACCACAAGTAGCCTTAACCAAATCTTAGGATCCATTTATTCACATAATCTAACACTCACCTACAATTGTAGCATCTAAGATATCCAACTTATAAGTTACAAACAACTCAAACATAATCAAGGAAATACATAAAAAACCTGGAACAAAAGAAACATTTGCAATTAGACACTACGTGGGCAAGAACAAGTAGTAATTTGTGAGCACAAGCAACCGCTGATTTCTTTGACCGTGTGATAAACAAACATGAACATTGAACATTCTACTATACTTAACTTGGTTGAAAACACATATGATAAATGTTTGGAAAAATCAAATATTTATTAGATTTTTAACCGCATTAGGCTCAATAAATTTTTTTTGAAATTTGCACAATACATTTACCAAGGAAGCATGAACAATGATCAATTTGTTGATATCACTAAACTCAAGCAACATGTGTGAGCACCTACAAACTAAAAAACATGCAAATGGAAGAGCCTACAATGAAACACATTAGATTGTTAATAACACTTATGAAAGATGTTTAGCAAACCCAAACATTAATCAAATTGTTAATATCATTAGATTCAATCAACAAAACTTGAAACTTGCACAACACATTCATTAAATTCAATCCAACACATACAACAAGCACTTGCACATTGAATCAAAGAATTCAACTTCAATTTCATATCAAACTTCAGTAAGTCGAAAAAATGTTGTCATTAAATTTTTGATATCAAACGAATATATAGTAAAAAATCATCTTTTGTTAAAGTAGAAATATCTCATATTCTAACAAAACTTAGCTTTGTAGTTATTAGAGAGTTCTCAATTATGTTATAAGCTAGATCGACATCGATACCGTTTCCGATGTAGGACAAACACTCTCCTGCACACATTGCTTTAGACTTTTCATTGACATCGGTACTATTTTCGATCGAGGCCCAAGCCTACGCATGGTTGACAGATAGAGCGCACAACCTGCTCTGATAAGTAAAAATATCTCATATTTCAACAAAACTTAGCTAAGTAGTTAGAGAATTCTCAATTATGTTATAGGCTAGATCGACATCAGTACTATTTCCGATGTAAAACTATTCCTCTCAATAGTTAACAAATTAACATGTTGACATTGATTTTGATGACAATTAAAAAAAACCAACACATGTCAACGAAATTTGGTTGACATCTATTGATGTTTAAATCCATCAATTGAATAACTTGCAAATAGAAGACCCTAAAATGAAACACATTACACTCCTAGAAACTTAAATGTTGTTCTTTTTTTGTTGTCATTCTTTTTTTATTTTAAAATTTTCCCACTTATTTTTTAAACCACCTGTCATCCTTTTTTCTTCCCTGAGACTCTTTTTGTTTTGTTTTTTTTTGAAATCATGCATACCACTTCTACAACACTCCTCTCGCTATAGTTTTTTTTTAATAGATCACATGCCCCCTCATACCCACTTTCTTTATCTTCATTTTCATCCCTCTCCCTAGAAAGAACACAAAAGGGAATGAGTAGAAGGGAAGAGTGAATGTAGGTAACTCCATTCTACATATGATGTGTGAAATTTCACATTATCTTCTGACATCATAATGTTGAACGTAGGTACAAGGTAGAAAAATATTTCTATAACTTTCTAGAATTTTTTATGATTTTTATTTTTTGGTATGTTCTGTATTTTTATTTTAATTAATTAAAAATAAGGTAATAATGGCATCATCATCTGGTCCAACCAGTTGGACCAATCAGACCAGTAATTGAACTGGACCAAACAGGAAAATGATCCATTTTCTGGTCCAATTTAATTGTCCTTAAGGACTTGTGCATTGAGAAGAGACCAACTAAGATGCCTAAGATAGTCTTCTTATCAGTCAATGCCAGCTCCAGTCTAACAAATGAGTTGCCATTAAAATACATGGATCCAAGAATCTCTGACTTCATGTGTTATTGATGACAACAAATTCAATAAATTGTTAAATTCTTCATTAATCTATGAGCTATCATCACTATTTTACCCTATTAAGTATATCAACAATTAAGATTAGGGGAAATGAAGGAAATAAAAGCAATTATACAATTAGTTGATAGATCATACAAGACACCCATTGTTATAGTTGTGAATGTTTTGGTTAAAGTAAAGGACTTTTTTTACTCTAGGGATTTTGTGAGACCTTACAAGTAGTAAACTGAATCTAATCAAGGGTATTTCAAAAAGCTTTGTAGAAGTTTTTAATGATGGATTAATGTTTCTTGATGAAGCCAATAAATTGAACCAAGATAAAACTCGTAAGCCTAAAATCAATTGTAACCCTCCTTAACCAATCATGAATGAACCCATACAAATCCCTAAGTCTTTTAGTGAGGAACTATAGATAGCAGAACTCAAACCACTCTCTTAAAACACAAAGCATGCCCTTTTAGGGAAGCATCAAATCTTTCCTGTATCCCGTGAAGCCAATTTAACTTGAAATCAAAGAAAAGACTACCTTAAAGAAAACAAGGAAGCCATAGATTAGACCACGATTAACATCAAAGGAATAAGTCCAAAAATAACACATCATAAGATTCACTTGAGGGAGAATGTCCAACCAAGGAGAAATTTACAAAGACTATTGAAACTTATGAAAGAAATCTTATCTCCAATATTCTTCTACCAACAACATATGGGAGGAGAAATGTTGACTACATCATTCGAGTCAAAATAAGGATGCAAGTGATACATAAATTTTCATTGACTTCACATTTTTTCACTTTTTCTTTTGTTTTTAGGCTGTCGAGATGCTGTATTCTTATAAAATGTTCTGATTCTATTTGAATTTATTACATATTACATTCTTATGCATAAATTGAGGACAATACACAATATAGGTAAGGAGTGCATTTCTTGTCATGTGTCTTTTTCTTCTCTTGGAATTTTTTAAAAGTCTTGTTAGAGTTAAGTTAGATATAATCTGTATAACCTTGATTGGTTAAAAAGTGAATTAGCACCTGAAATTTAACTTTAACCACAAGAGTAACTCATTAGGAATCTTATACTTCAAAGAATACACGCCAAAAAAATAAAATCATGTAAAATATTTATAAATTCATTTGTACCTACATAGCACACACTCCAGATTCTTAGCTGCAGGGAATAAGAGAAGTCTGAATCATCATTGTGTGTTAATTAAAAAAATAAAAATAAAAATAAATTAAAAATGATGAATGAGAAAAAAAAAAAAGTAAAGAAACAAGGAAAATAAAGTGTAAACCCAATAATCAACAAGAAATAGGTATCATGCACCATTAAACATTGGATATTCACGTAAAAAGATGGTTAAATGGTGAAAGCACACTTAAATATATGACTATTGATTACTGAGTAATTAGGTATCATGCCTCACTGGCTATTGAATATTCATGCAAAAAAGTGGTCATATGATGAGAATGAAAAGAGAGAGAGAATCAAATCCTATCTTCATGCCATAGAGACTTTGGTTATTAAGTCCACAAAGGAAACTTTATACCTAATAACCTAAAACCATCTAGTTTAGGATCCAACAACCTAAAACCACTAAATGAGTAGCTAAGAAAACAATTTAAAAAGTAAAATCCAACACTTACAATAAAATGTAACAACATTACAAGACAATAAGGATGGATATGAAAACCCACAAGAACTAGTACACAAACACAAGGTAAAAACAAATGAATTTTTATGAAGATCATGTGAAAAATAAGATACTCTCTATTTTGATTAGGGCTCTTAAACATGAGGTCAAACTAGAGAATGATGGCATTAATATACTTTGAATCTTTGTGATTATTCAAATTATTGTGGGAAATGGAGATTTTTCTTTCTTTTGAGTTGGTACATTTAAATTTTGTGGGTAGAATCTTTGCAAATCCTCACGAGACACTACCCATCTACTATAAATGACATAGGAATTTAAAGGGTTATAGCAAATGCTAAGTGCAATCATGCTAAAATGAATAATAATTTTCTAGATTATTAGAAAAGTAATATCATATATTATTAGATTTTATATCAACGTTTTTCTATTTCAATAGAGAAAATTGGCTTAGGTAGTTTGGTCGTATCCTTAGGAGCCCAAGGAGTACACCAATTAGGAGAGGAGAATTAATTAATGCAAGAAAACATTAAAAGAAGTAGAGGTAGGCCTAAAACTATTTGGTTAGGAATTGTACTAAAAACTTAAATTTATGTAATTTAATAGAAGATTTGACAATAGATAAAAATAGTTGAAAGAAAATGATTCACATGGTCAACACCATGTACTGGGTTCATGGCTTGGATTTTTGTTGTTGAATTTTTCTATTTCAATATCGCAGTAAAACTGTTCACGGTTTACCTAAAATACTATGGAAGGATACAAGTTATACAAATCTCTTCCTGGTCCAAAACTTAAACCAAAAAGGAAATTTTACAACGTAAAACAGAACCCAGGACACGGGGAAACTATGACATGCGCAAAACAAAAGAAACAACAATCCAAACAATATACAAACAGTTCACCATAGATATAGACAATTTCCTAAATCCCTAGTCACCATAAATCTGAAACCTCAAAATATATTGAATTCCCAGCGTATGAAATGATTCCAACCAAACAAAAACCGGAAACGACAGCGGCTTTACCGCAGATTTTGATGGGAGCTTCGAGCTCGAGCAGGTTGGACTGCTGCAAGAAAATCTCTCTCGACACAACACAGAGCTGCCGGATTTCCCCCTCCGACAGCTGCACCTGCTTCCCTTGCTTGTTCCCCTTCACCTCCAGAAGGCGGCTGATTATCCCGTCCAAGCTTGCAGGATCCATCTGCGATCCACGGAGCAAACCCGATCCTCTCCGTTCGGGGCCTCACGACATCCCCCTGCCCTCCCGATCAGCCCCCGATTGGGAGAACCGCAGAAAAGCACAAAAAGCTCTACTGACGGAGGAGTCCACAATCGAGTGATAGTCCCCTCTCATTCGACTTATATAATATTTTTAATATTATTTTAAAGTCTTTAAACTATTTTTTAATAAAGATTGGTGATTTTATGGTTTTTTTTTAATTTCCATGATATGTCATAAATCAAAAATATCCAATCAAGAGTAAAAACTGGGATCTGTAACCAATCATTAGCAACGGATAAATAATTATATTAAGACAGTATTTATTTAAGTGATAAAATTAAATTTGTGAAATTTATGTTTTTTAAAAATTATTCGTAAATTTTTAAATTTTTTTAGTATAATTTTTTATTATAGAATGTTAAAGATGTTTAATAAGTATTATTGTACATAATTATGATATATAGTAAAAAAATTGTGATATATGGTTAAAAATATTTAAACAAACATTACTTAAAGATAAATGCGGTCAAGATTGAATTTTTTTTAAAAAAAAAATTTTAAAAAAAATATTTTTGTTTTTTTTTAAAAAAATTTCCTATCGGAGAGGTACAATTTTTTTTTAAAAAAAACAAGTAATGAGAATTAGATCAAGGCCTTGTCAAAAAAGGGCAAAATAATCACTGAATACAAGGAAAAAAAAGACAAAAATTATAATAGGGTTGCTTTTTTGTTTTTTAATGTCATTTGAATTTAAATACGATTTTGCGCCGTGGTTGAACACTCATGTGGTATTTAAAAATCTTCAATTTTTTTATAAATTCACAGGCAAGATCTACATCTAAGACAAGACTCTCTTTTTTTTAAAAAAAGGTCAGATACCCAAAGGATTATTTTCTGTTTAGATTTTAATCAGGAATTTTTCGTTGTATGTTGTCTATATTAAAAAAAAAAGAGAGGCTAGCATGCACACTCTTTGCATATAAAATGTTTTATACATATATAATAATTGGTATTGTTGGGATTTGACTTCAAAATTGAATAAAAAGGACTTCAAAAGCTAGCATCAAACCATGTGTTTTAGCTTCAACGAACATGAAAAATTAAAATTGATAATAATTTTGTAAAAGGTGTTGAAACTATATAAGGTGTATTTGTTTGCATTTACTTTTAACTACTATAGTAAATTAAATTTCTTTTTAAAGTTATGCTAATAAACACACTTTTTTTGATTAATGTGAAAGTTCTAGGAAACTTCAATGTAATTAATTTTTCACATGAAGTACGAGTTATTCGTCCACAGTTTCTTAAAATAGTAGTTGTTCCTTGAAGTCCAAAAGACACAATTGCCTTCTTCGTATATTGATTTTTGTAAGCAATTTTTGAGATTTTGCTTCTTTTTTTTGAATTTTTTATTTTTTGGTTTTTCGTTTTTCCTCTTTATGTTTTAGGATTTTTCTGATTTTGGTTTTTCTTCTTTGTTTAGTTATTTTTGTAAGTGAATGTTAATTATTTCTTTACTTATGAAAATTTTAGTTATTAAAATTTTTTTATGATTGAATTAAAAGTATTTGTACAAAAAGTGTAATTTAGTTCAGTACATTATAATTTTTAAAATTAAAAGTATTTCATTATTAAAAATTCTTGTGAGATTGATCTGTATTTGTTGACATACTTCATTGTACTTAAATATTTTTAATATTATAAAATTGAAAGTTTACAAATACTTTTATTTATTTTTAAAAACATTTTTAATAAAATAGATTCTTAAAATATTATCAATAACATTTATAAAAAAAATAGTCTTTAAAGGTAAAATTGAAATTTTTAAAAAGTTTACTATTCTAACAAACAAACGTAACTTTTGAAGTACCGCTTTTTCTTTCAAGCATTGTTTCTTTAAGACATTGCTATAGTATTACTCTAGGAACCAAGAATTGTATTTTAAAACTCAAACAAAACATATAAACTTGTGAAGTATGAGTTTGTGTATCAAAATTTATATAATAATAATAATATATAAGAATTTTGGAAAAACTGAAATAACTTATTTTCAAGCGTACCCTTAATTATATCTTAATGCTACATACCTACATCAGCAATTTGCCCAAAATGGGTTTAGAAGTTAAGCAATTTGTTTTTTTGTGTGAATTGATTTTGATATATTGATCATATACTGAATGAAACTAAGGAGAGATTTGTGTTTTTTAAAATGATGAAAAAAATATGAAAGAGTGAAAAATATAGATTAAATTTTTTATCATTTTCTATATTTTTTGTTATTTCCAAAAATACAAATCTCTGATCCAAAATTAACCGAAATTGAATCATATCATATTAGTCATTGGATTAATTTATTTTCTGAAGAGGAAGATCCTACGAGAGTGTACATGATTCATCCGCAACTAGACATAAAGATACGAGAGGACACATCTTGGCAATAATAATATTTCATTATAACTATAGCTTATGCCCAGGATTCTGCCGTCCCAAATACTATATTACCGCGAAGATTAAAAATAAAATTACTTTATGTGATGATCATCTCCGAATCATGTGCCAATAAAATGAAATAATTGTCAAAACAATAGGCTCTGTACTTTTAGAAATGATAAAAATTTTGATTTATTATTTTTCACTATTTTATATTTTTTTACTATTTTTAAAAGTACAAATACCCATTTACGTCTTATTTCACAATAATATTTGCACGTCCAACTGCAAATGTGAAAAGTTTCTTTTTGCAGAAAATGTAATATTTGTAGGTTATAGATTCGATCTGCCATAAACAATAAGTCAATATTATAGATGTCAATTTAAGTTTTATTTGTTTCTACATTTTTTACTATACATAATAATATTTTACAATAACATTTACCAAACAATTTTAACATTTTATACTAAAAAAGTATATCGAAACATTTAGATTATAAATCATATAATTTCTTAAAAAACGTGAATCTCACTTCACCTAATTCTACCTCTTAAATAAATACACTATTAAACTTCATTTAGTAACAAAATAGTTACTATATACACTTAATTTTTCACAAACTTCCACACGTCATCATTACTACATGAAACACTATACACAAATGCTTTATAATTTACAATACAATTTCAATCTATTTATTTCACTACCTTCAATTTCAATATTCCATGGTTAAAACTGAAGCACCACATTACTAAATGAAACCTTTATCAAAGATAAATTTGATCAAAATCAGAAATTTTTATAGTTACTGAAAAATTTCATGATATTTTTCATAATTTTCACAATATGTCAATTTTGATTGAAAATTAAAAATGATCGGATCGAAAAAAAATCTAATCAAAACTAAAGGATGAAGTATGATCTGACCAGAGATAAATCTGATTAGGATCAAAAGTTTAACAATGTTTTCTGAAATTTTTACAATATGTCTGTTTTGGAACATAAAATTTGCTGAACCTTTCTTGATAAATCTAATCAGAAAAAATCTGATCGAAACCAAACACTTATAAACTGTTAGTATCAACATTCATATATATATATATATATAAATAAGAGCCATCTCTTTTGTTGGATTGTGATAAATTATAATTCAGCAAGCATCTTCCAGGAGTTGATTTTACCACTTTTACTGCATTTCGTACCTAAGAATATGGATGTGATAGAATAAAGTGAACTTTTGGAATGAAGATATGGTAAGAATAAAATGAAATAATTTATATTTCATTCATTTGGTTTAATATGGTATGAGATGATATACAGGGTACCAGAGAATAAAGAAGCTTGTTTACTGGAAGAGCACGAGGAGAGATATACACAGATATATCTGGCTTTGCTGCACATGTTAGAAGATGAAAAAAGGTAACCTACACCTTGTTGGAGCCTTAAAACGCTCCCAATACCTGAATGGCCGTAGGAACACAAATGGACTTTATAGGACTTCCGATGATATCAGGAATTTCCATTATTATGATTGTTCTAGATTGATTGTCCAAGTATGCACATTTCAGTATGCAAAGACACACTTACATGAGAACAGCAGTAGAGAGCTTCTTGAACAATATGGTAAAGTTTCATGGCTATCCTAAATCCATAGAGTTTCAAACTAAGAGGACATTTGGATAGAACTTCAATCAACTCCAGAAGTTGGAACTAGAAGTCATAAAACAAATTGAGTTGAAGCTACGTAGGTAATTAATATAATAAAAATTTATACGTTGGAGTTTATATGATTAAGATGGTTACCATGGACTAAGGTCTCATTTAAAAATGTTTTACTTACTGTAAAGTTAACTTTCTTCAAATTTGTATGTATCATCATCATCATTCAAAATTTTTAAACACAAGCTCCCATCGCATAACTTAGTAAAATTTAACTTCATTTGTTTTACTCTTCTCAATTCCATCTCTCTATCATTTTTAGAACTGAAACATCTCATTATATACCAAACAAAGCCTGAAGAATGTAACACCACCACCACCAGATACCTTACTTCAACTACACCTTTTGAAGTTGTTTGTGGAAAGCACCTTCTGTCCTACCGCATTATGTGGTGGGTACCACTCAGGTCCCAATTGTGAAGGGGCAAATGATGAATCAGGATGAAATATGAAAACACAAGCATCAACTTTTGAGATCGTATAGTAAAATGAAAGAAAATGTAGAGAACACTGACGAGACTAAATTCAAAGGTTGTAGCTAAATTTTATGAACCATACCAAATTCTTCATAAGGTGGGGAGTTGTGGCATATTAGTCAGCTTTGCAGCAAGGCAGTCACATACAAGCAATTTTCCATGAATCTGCCCTGAAGGAGGAGAAAGATGCTGTGATACCTGTTAGGATTCCTAACATTGTTAGAACAACCTGAAGACCTTCAACACAAGAAGATGTTCTTGAGTTATGAATGGTTAACAAAGAGAAGTGGCAAGTAAAGTGCTGCCATGATGGAAAAACAGGGAACCCAAAGAAGCCACTTGGGAAAATTACCACTGGCACAGGGCACATTTTCCATCATGATTAGCCAAGGATGATGAACATCCATGGGGGGAGAAACAATTTAAGGCTGCTGTAATGTGAAAAGACCAATTCTTACATTGATAGAGTATAATGTGCTGACTACCATTCATTTCTTTGAAATCAATGTAAAGTCATAATTTTATATCTAAAAGGATACAAAAGAACTGAGAAATTCGTTAATATTAGCTGCCCATCCTGAAGACCTTGATCTGTATGAAGTTTTCATCGGAGAAATCATTCACATTTACCACACAAATAAAATGGTAGAAAGGCAAATGTGCAGCACATGTCATTCCCTTTCCTGGCAAATGAAAAACAATTGAAAACCGAGAATTGTCTAAATCTATGCACACCAGACTAACCGAAATATAAAGATAACAACACATTGCCAAAAAGCTATTCAATAAAAGATATATTTAACACTATAAGTAACAGATATCAGGAAGGCATATATAAAATGTTGCAACTGGAAATATCCCACAAATGATAGTAATAATAATGCCCATGCATAAAGAACATATTTTTTGTTCACTTAAATCGCAAGCAAATAACAAAAAAGCATACTCTTAGGATCGTTGGTATAAACATTAATTGCCTTGTTTGGTTGACTATAACATTACATTCTATAAGAAAGTTATAACAATTGATAATCAAACTTAAATATTGCATTCTAAACCTTAAAGCATGCCTAAATCTGGATAGGATTTTAAACATTGATATTTATCAATTTTCAACAAAGTCCTAAAATATTATCCAAGCAAGTGTGGAAAGACAAAATTGAATCAATTTTGCACAGTGCTTCATATTTCATTTTTTCAAAATATCAGAATTGAGAAAAAGATTCAATGCTAGCTGATTTTCAATAATTTACATAATTCTCCTTTACAAAATGAAATCTGATTTTAAAATCAAGATAGCATCAAGAAAATATTCCAAATGGACATTATACAGTCACTAAACACAGAATGATGATTTTGCAATTTTTGGTCCTTAAAATCATATCCAAACACAAACTAAGAACAAAAATGAGAGATCAAAATTCTATTGAAGACAATTTTCTACTGATCACCACATCAGCAGCTGAACCGTGGAATAGATTGTTAACTTTGCCTTCGCTTGCAATACACAACTATACAACAGGTGAAATATATAAACTTTTCTATTGTTTCCACTGGCGAAATACTTCTACTTTCCATTGTGCCGAAATACCATACAACTCCTAAGATCAAACCAGGCAACTGCAGCATCAACTTTCCATTGTGTGCAAGCAAAGAAAACACCAAAGTTCCATTAAACGCACTTCTCCATGATAAGTAATACTACAATTCTAGAAAACAGCATAAGTCAAAAAAAATTGAGATAACATCAGTATATTTCTCAAAAGAATTATTTGTCAACAGAAATTGAAGAATATTAGTGAGCTTGCCTTAAATATGGTGTGGCTTAACATCAGTATATTTCTCAACAAGTATGTATTTCAAAACTATTTAATTTCAAAGAAAAAAGCATGCATCATGGAACAGTTGTCACAAAAATCAAGCCAACTTTTTTCTTGGAAACCAGCACTAACCTTGTCACCAACTTGAGACTGCTTTATGCTTTGGTAGGAATCATCTTAGTGACATCTGTTGGAATTTCCATATCTTTTGCCCGTGGCCCCTGAGCTTCCCAAACGTCTAGAATCTTAGTTGTTACTTTTTTCTCTAGTTCTTGATGACGACGTTTAGCTTCTTGGAGTTTGTCTTCAGCATTTGGCCCATGTCCCTTCAAAGCATCAATAGCTTGCTGTTGGAACTCCAAAGCAAGATCATAGCTGCATAAGAAGAAGTTTTTTGTAGAAAAAAAATTAGAAAAGGAGAATGGCCACAAGCATATAGAATACTTACTTTCATAAGAAAATAAAATAAATCAGCATATACATACGCATATCACATTTGAGTAACCTAACTATAAATGGAGGTTTTGAACTCTTTATAGGAAATAATTTCAAATTTCAATATAATCTATTTGCAGATGATGGTTGTTGAAATCTATAGCTTTCAATTCAGAACCAATTGATTACAGATGCAAAAGTCTCTTCTGTATATATACACAATTCCTCACTTTTCATTGCAATACTATTCCAAAACACCCTTCTGTTATTTTTTAGGTCATACAACTTTAATGATTGGCTTCAATATCAAATTTAAAGACAACTCAAAACTAGAGGTGTAAATCAGACCAACCTGACCTGGGATATCATCAGTTCAGATGGGCCCAAGCTGTAGTGGAAACAGGCCTTGGCCATGCTGGCCCATGGTTTGTTGCCTTTTTTGAAAAAAGGAAGTATTTTTTCAAATAAAAAAATAAAAGCTTTATTATTTAATTTTTTTTGTACACATTAAAACCTTGAAAAATAAAAATATTAAACACTTTACTTGTTTAACTATATTTATTACATCAATACAAATATTAGTATAAAATAAATAAATGAATTAATAATGAATGAATATTTTTTGCTACATTATATCATTATAAAATAAATAAATAAATGAATAATGTTCATAAATATTTTTTTATTAAATAGATATCAATTATAATATATATATATTATTATAATGCATAGTGTAAACTTTGAATGCGGTTGGTCACATTTTAGCAAAATGCAGCAGCCATGTTTTAAGCACTAACACTATTTTGTCAGTGGTTAAAAAAGTTTTGCCGTATTTTAAAAAAATGTGGGCAAGCCATTTTGCCTTGATAAATGATAAGTATGGAAAAAAAACATTTGGTGAAGACTTTGGAACTGCTGCAGAATCTTTCAAAATCCATTAGCACACTGCACAACCTCTAGTGAGCCTCTACAACCTCTGCAACACTTGTAGGATGACCAGAGGTTGCTGAAAATCCTGTTGAGATGGGTGGCCATCAGTGAATGATGGGAAGGAGGAAGAGAAGAGAGGAAATAATAGGGTTTTTTCTCATCAAAACCTAAATTTAAAAAAACTAGATGTGGATGCATATATGGATTCAGCAACAGATCCATTTATCAGATGCCTGGGAGGCACCTAAGAGGTGCCCAGAGACTAGGCATGATCAAGGTCCAGGCATTAAAATGCCCAAACCTTCATTTCCGCTCAAGCATCTAGGTGGTGTCTAGGTGCCCACCCAAATATCAATGCATACAGGTCCATTAACCCAAGAGGTATGTGAGCAACAGGCAGTCCAAAATCTGCAAGCAGAGACAGCACTAAAGGATGATTGCTCTAGATTATCTTTTATAATGATAGGCTAGATACACGTGTATGAACTGAACCACAGAAGAAAACAGACTCAAATTTTATGCATTGAATTCCATAATATGACGTATCCTATGAGACACATCCCAAGTAGTACACTCATCCAAACTACTCACATTAACTTGTATCATAGGATCACCCAAACATCAAATGTTATAAACATCGGACCTTCCTTGGACGAATCAATGTCCAAGAATGTTTAACCTAAATATCAAGTTGAGCAAATTGGTTGTTCAAACTAAAAGATTATGGTGGAAAATTGAAGAGTTGCCCTTTGTGAGGAAATTGATTCATCACACTTCTAAAGTGTAGATTCTGTTTACCACAGTAATACCTCCTTCGCATTCTCTACAATACTTATGAATGTCAAATGTAAAAAATGAAGCATCATGCTGAAAAAGTATAACTTAAATTTCTTCATTAAAAAAAGATTTATCAAATCAAGTATTTGAATATCCAAAAGTATTAAAATATCATGAATAAGTACTGCTGCTGTAACTTCTTAAAATTCAGAAATTGTCAAGACCGTAATAAAAGAGATTTTTTTCATACTTGTTCATGGCATCATATGCATTGGCAAGGTTCTGACAAGCCCCTATTGAATCAGCATGATGAGTCCCTAATGATACATCCATGATGTCCTTCGCAAGTGCAAACATTTGGGCAGCTGACTGTGGGCGGTCCAATTCCAAATATGCTGCACCCAAATTGTTATATATGTAACCAACAGCATAGTGTTTTGGCCCAAAGCTCTCCTTCATCCTTTCTGCAGCAGTCTCCAGGTAAGGAATCCCTTCACACACTTTTCCAGTTAGAAGGAGCAACCATCCTATCCTGGCAGAAGCATTTGCTTCGGCATATTGTTCCTGAGGAAGCTTCTCAAATAACAAAATTGCTCTCTTCAACATTGATATTGCAGTGTCAAATTCACTCATAGTTTCGTACATCTCTGCCATATCTGCATACCCCTCTGCAACCTCTGCAGGAGAAGTCCTCTCTTTCTTCTCAAGAACACCACATGAAATCTCTAGGCAGCGTTTAGCATCAGAAAACTTTTCCTGATTGCAAAGGGCTTTCGCCATTGAAATAAACACCAGCGCCCGAGTCATACTCTCATTGTCAGTGTGCTGAACAACATCCCTAAGAGTGCTGACGGCCTCCTCGTACATACCCAAAGCAATCTGCATGTTGGCAGCCTCAATCTTGGCATTGTGAAGTTCAGACTCCAGACCCCATTTCTTCATCACCTTCTGGGATAGCTGATTCTGCTCCAAAGCCTTCTGGTGTTCCTCCAACCCAGTATATATAACTCCGAGGAGACGTCTATCCTGTGCGACCTCCACGGAATTCTGCCCCAATGACTTCCTGTGTATGTCTAAAGCATTCAAACATAGAGGAAGAGCTTGTTTAAAATCCAACACCCCAACATAAGCCTCTGCCAAGCCCCTGTAAGAGACCCCAACCTCCTTGCTGTCCTTCCCAAACATCAATTCCTTCACCTCCAAACATTTTCTTAGGTTGATAATCGCCTCCTCTCTTCTTCCCATCGCGGTCTTGGTATTCGCAAGCTGAAGCTGCACGGCATGGCTCACTGGCATGACATCGAATTCTTCTTCACAACCTTCCTCCACAAGTCTCGCTAGTATCCTACTGGCCTTATTCAAGTACCCCAAGCTATCACTAAACCTCTGGAGGTTGTAACTAACGGACCCAACCAAATGTAACGCCATCGCAGCCATGATCGACCGATCGCCATCGCCCTCGAGAATACCCAACGCCCTCCGCGCAAAGGCCATTGTTGTCTCGTGGTCTTCGTGCCCGATAGATTCCAAATGCTGCCCAACCTTCAGACATGCGAGACCCAGCTTGATGCCGTCTCCCTCGCCCAAAGAAGCCTCGAAATCCCTGAATGTCGAGAGTATCTCCTCCGTGGTTGTCGCCGACTCGAACGCCTCCTCCAGCTCCAGCTTCCGCTCCTGCGACAAAGGCGGCGACTTTTCCTGACTCGTCGCGATATCTCGAGTTGGGCACATCTGAAAACGATATGGAAGGCCGGGGTTGAAGTGGAAAGGACCATGGGCTCTGGAACGGGGTGGTCGGAGGGTGATTGGGGTCTGAAGGGGTCGCCATGGGAGTGGGGGATTGCAGCACAGTGAGACGAGAGTTCTGGAAAGCGCCCGGGAGCCGGAGAGTGATCTGGAGAGAGCAGAGAGGAAGGGCGAAAACGATCCCCTCATGGTTTGGAGGACGCAGAAGGAGGCGACGGCGGCGGCGGTGCTCGTTTTCGTTAAATTTGAGTTTTTTTCAATGAAGGAGCAAATTTATAAATTAGAAAACTCGTACACACATGTTTCATCTTAAGAATTTTAAGATATTTGTAATTAATCACCTAAAATATAATAGTAATTTTTTACTTTTATCAGGGTTTAATATTATTTAAATTTTTATACAATAATATTTTTAATTAATATTAAAAAAAACATAGCTCCCCTGTTTCGAACATTTTTCAAACATAGATTCTTTTCTTTTTTAAACTCTTTGTTTCGAGTTTTTTTGGATTTGTCTTTAACTCTTATTTTGTATTAACCTTTGATCATACAACTATATTTATTTGTAACTTTAAATTTAACTTTTGTACTGTAACTAGAATTAATTATAATTATTATTAGTTAGAATTAAAGTTTTTTTATAATTTAACTTTTATATTATCAATCACTTGTATTTTACGATGTAATGTTATTTATTAATATTATTCATTAACTTCAATAACTTACATTAATAAAAGTTAAATTTTAATTAAAAATTAAGATTGTACTTTTTCACGGATATACTTTTTTAATTTACTTCTCCAACTTTTTTTAAAAATATTTGTAATTAATATCATAAAATTCATAAGATTTGTATTTAATTTATTTCCATCGACATTATTTACTCTTTAATTTTAACTAAAATAAAACTTAAATCATTCAAAATTTAATTAACTTAATTTTTTTTCATTTAACTACAGAAATTTATAATTTTATTCGATTATAATAAGTTTACAAACAAATATTGAATATTCGAAGAGATCAGGGGTAAGTGGGACTCGTGTCTCTGCGCTCCGGTCACGTGCGGCGGACATTTGAAATTTAAATCGTATCAGGCCTTTGCACGCCCCGTAGATTCCGACTTTCTCAGTTCTGCATCGCGCGGAACCAGAGATTCGCGGAGGGCAGTCGGAAGTCTTCGGTTCTACGCTTGGAGATCGATCAGCAGGGAGGGATGGGCTTCGTGTCTTTCGTCGGCAGAGTGCTCTTCGCATCCGTCTTCATCCTCTCCGCATATCAGGAGTGAGCTTCTTCCTTAACCCACTTTCCATTCTAGGGTTTTCGCATTTCCGATATTGTTGAAAAAATGTATTTTTCTTGGTTCTGGTACTGCAAGTTGGGTTAAACAAATTTAGGGGTGATTTTTATCTTTTTGTGGTTTTCCAGTTAAGTATGGGGACTGGTGTATAAGCTCATTTTTGGTTCTGCTAGTTATTTCTAAATTTTGGTTCTTCTGGGTCAAGCTTGAGTTGAGCTCACATTTGCTATGTTATCTTGCGATGGAGAGTAGCCTTGCTCGTACGTTTTGTTGTTATTTGGCGAGGAAGGACCGAAGGAAATCATTTTTGTAGTCTACCCTAAAGAATGTCGGTGATCACTGTGCTGGTATTGTTTTATTTGTACCTGGCATTAGAAGAAATCTTCTTTCTATTCCCCAATCAACTAAAGATATGCCATTTGGAGGGGGGGTTTGTGTCTTCCAGAATATTGATGGAAAGAATGTGATAGAAAGTTACAAAATAAAAGGGACATTTGTACCACCCAAAATGTGATTGAAAGTTTCAAAAACATTTCATCATATTTTGAGGTATAAGTATCTAACATTCTATCCTGACCCTCTCATCCAGAATCGACTTCTCCTCTCCTCGCACGAGTGCCCCATCCCCTCTCCTCCACGAAGAACCGTCGTTGTCCTCTCCTCCGCTCGCCCTTTCCTCACATAGTGCCCCCTCACCTCTCCTCTGCAAAGCGTCGTTGCTCCCTCCTTGTGCGAGCGGTGAGCGGCAATTTGCACCCGTCGACCTTCCTCCGACCGGTCGAGCTATAAAAGCCCCAAGAGAGGAACCCAGAGATTCATCCCCGACTCGAGCATTCGTTCTCAAACCCTCCGATCGTTGTTCACCGCTCACCACTCTGTCTGTAGCCGCCCGTCGCTCGTCGTTCAATCGACGGGCGGATTTGGGGAAAACCCAAATTGGGAAGCTCCAACGCAGCCCCGGTTCCTCCGCACGTCGGCAATCGTAGCGCATTACACATTGCTCATCACCGTCGGAAGACCGGTACCATCACGCGTCGGTTGTAGAAGAGTCGTTGTTGAAGACCGATACCCATCACGTGCGGAGAGAAGTGTGAGCTTCAGTGGAAGATGTCAGAGACATCACGCATGTGGCATGTGAAAAGGGAAAGAAGAAAAGAAAAAAAAAAAAGAAAAAAGAAAAAAAGGAAAAATAATAAAAAGAAAAAAAAATTAAAAAATTAAAATTATGTTTTAAAATATAGAAATATTTAAAAATAAAAAATTTTAAACGTTTTTAAAATTTATGTTTGCTAATAAATAACATTAATTTCATGTATATTATCACATTTTTTATGTTCAATTTTTTTAAATTATTTCATTGAAGAATTTGTAAAATATGTGATTACATTATAAGAATATAAATTTATAATTTACTCTAAAATATTATAATTAAATAACCTTGGTTCTGTCGTCCTCAGGTTCGTCCTTTGTTTTCTTTTTTCATATCATAATCCAATATTTGCTGAATCATGCAATCCAATCAGGTTTAATAAAGTTTCATTTGATAAAGATCACGATTTGGGAAAGTCTAGTTTCATGAAGTTATGTCTTTTGTTAAGAATCTATGGTAAGAAATGAAGAAATACAAGCTAGTTCAAGTGCTTTGAGTCAACAATAGTAAAAAGAAATTGTGGACAATATGTAACAAGAAATTATGATGTTTATGTGGGAAGGAAGGAATGTATAATTCCTTTGTTTTATGTAGTATAAGAACATATGTACTTTGTTTATGAACTTCTATGATATAACAAATTTCTATTACATTACTATTGTAATTCTGATACATTTCATGATATTTTAAGACATTCTGATTAATTTTGTTAGAGGCATAAACACCTCCTTTTTTTTTTTACATTTTAACGTATTCCAACAAATTCTCTTTCAACACATTTTAACACATTTTGATATATTCTTTTCGACAGATTTTGGAGACACAAACACCCCCTTAATGTTGAATTTAGTGATCTTGACTTTACCATCAAGAACAGGAGCAACGAAATAAAACAATACCAGCATAGTGATTACAGACATTCTTTATATCCCTCATGTAGGGATCAAGGCACGATTGTTTGTTTTGCTGCTAGTCATTTCGGATCTTAGGTAGTTTGGTCGTGTTTGTCGATGCCCCAAGGATGCCCAATGTTATGCCTTGTGCAGATGCCAGTAATGTTACTGAAGAAATTTGTCAATTTCCCTTTTTATACTGGAATTTTTTAAGATTGGAATGCTTTTCAATTGGTAGGCATTGCCACTGGCCAATATTTGTATTGCAGGGGGTTTGCCCCAATGTGGATGCAAAAGTTTAGTTACTGAGGCCTTGCCTTTCTTGATATTAGTAGAAGTCTAAGAATTGAATCCTAATGTAGGTTTAGCGAATTTGGTGTTGATGGTGGGCCTGCAGCCAGGGCAATTGGGCCCAAGTTCGATGTTGCTACAAAGCATTTCAAAAACTATGTTGGTGTGCAAGTGCCTCACTTTGAGGTAAGGATTGCATATCTTATTTTATTCACCTTTTGCAATGTAAGCTGAAGATGTTTTCATTCCCAGATGAAACCTTTAATTGCAACAACAATAGCGATGAGGGGGCTTGGTGGTGTTCTTTTCATCTTTGGCAGTTCTTTTGGAGCTTGTCTTCTGGTCAGTATTCTATTTTCCGTTAAAATTAGCATCACATTCTCAACTTTCACATTAGTGTTTCTTTAGACAATGGTGGAGTCGTAGATAATCCATTCCTTGAAAATTTGAGTTTCTTTTTGAAAATTTTAAGTTATAATAATAATATGCTTATGCTGTTCACTAATCACTTGGCAGTGCAGATGATATATCTAGAAGTCATCACTCCCTTCATCTTCGACTTCTACAACTATGACAGTGATAAGCCAGAATTTGCACAGCTCTTTGCCAAATTCACAGAGGTTAGTTTGAAATTCATTCTGCATGGTTGCCATTTGGATGCTTGAAGATATCAAAATCTTGGGCCAAAATGGAAAATAAGTCCTGGCTAAAGAGTAAACAATCATTCATTTCCATGCTGCAGAACCTGGCGTTGTTTGGCGCTCTACTATTCTTTCTGGGTACGAGGAGCTCGGTCTCCCCAAAAAGGCACTCAAAGAAAAAGGCTCCGAAAACAAAAACCCAATGAGATGAGCGGTGCCATCTTTTTGTTAAAGAGTCACCGTTGGAACACTGCAAGGTATGTATCCGTGGTCGAGATTTTATCCAACTTTGTATTTCCAGAGGTTGATGGTTTTGTGCTCGCTCTTTACTTCGGGCGGCGATGTAATTCTACGACCTGTTCGGTTACCG
>JAMKPZ010004169.1:0-45916 GCA_024699675.1 Amphibolis antarctica
TGTACATGTTTAATCTAGTTTAATTACTTGATGATCGATGAGTTCTTCTGTCCTTGGGCATGGTTAGTTGACGTTGGAGTGTGGCATGCATGAAGCAGGTGGGTATGGAACGCTGGAGGAGCTGCTGGAGGTGATCACTTGGGCACAGTTGGGAATCCACGACAAGCCGGTAATTAATCAATCATGCACGTACATGCATGCAGCTCGACCATACTTAATTACCAATTTACGCATGCATACATATATATGTGTACGTGTATGATTTTAATTAATTCGAGCGAGAGCAGGTTGGCTTGTTGAACGTGGAAGGGTACTACAACTCCCTGCTGCGCTTCGTCGACAAGGCCGTGGACGAGGGCTTCATCACTCCCGCCGCTCGTCACATCATAGTCTCTGCTCCAACTCCCCAGGGGCTGTTGTCCAAGCTCGAGGTCTGCAATAATTGTGTACATATCGATCCACGCTAAAACTGTTGATCGGAATCAATTGAGTCCTCAAACAGTCGATCCGTACAAACTAATTAATAAGCAATTCATTGATCGATCTTCTTACGTACGTATATAGCAGGCTACGTAGGATTTAGAATTTAGAATTTACATACATACATACATACGTATATATGTGTCTGTGTCTCGATCCTTTAGTGACACCTATATAAATTCGATTTTATAGGCCAGTATCTAAACTTATAATTAAGTCATTCTAATTTTTACTTTTTCCATTAAAATGAGATATTTTGGTAATTTTGATATTTTAATTTGGAGTTGAGGAAGGAGGTGAAGAAGTTTAAAAGGGAAGGTAAGAAATTATGAGAATCAATCTTGATACATTCTTAACCGCTAGATTGAATACCTAGTTGGTCTGTAGAATCAATTTTCTATAAATATCATTAGAAGATATTATCCCTATATATGTGTGTGTAATTAGAAAGTAATCTACTTGAGACAATTACAAGTACAGTACGGTCTACTTAAGCACATTAGTTAACTCAAATTGTTGGATTAATCTCATATTAACAAATTTAGTAACTAAAATTTATACCTAGGTTTAATTTGATATTTACGTGAAAAATTAATGTTTTTACATAATATTAATTAATTTTAAGATGAAATTTTAATAATGACATGCAACGTGTTAAGATGATTTATTTTTAAGTTGTTCTAACTTGAATGATACATTAAGACCTCATTTGTTTTCGCTTAAAAGTAGTAAAATAAATAGAATTGAACTACAAATAGAATAAATAGTGTGGTAAGAATTTATGCATGTTGATGATTATGTATAGAAGTTTACGTGAAATTGACTCTATAATAATCATTAAATCCATTCAACATTCCCACCTTCTCGAAAAATAAATATATATAAATGACCTGATATAAAATATGTCTCTCACAAAAAATTATTATTATTATTATTATTAATAAACGAACCCTACCTCAAATATATGACTGAGTTTTGAACTTCGATCATAACATTGTATTTTATTCTTTTACTATTAATTTATTTGCAATAGTTATCAATAGTTTGGTCAGTTTAATTGGCAATTAATTATAATTCGTAGTACGTGGTTAACTATTTTTCCTATTATATTTTTTTGTTCAAATAAAGTTTTCTATTACAAGGATTTGTATCTTTAGAAATTAAAGTATGAAAAATGATAAAAAATAGTGAAAAATTTGACTTATTATTTTTATCATTTTTCACTCTTTTTTATATTTTTATACAAATCCCCTTTACATACAGTTGTGTATGCTTTGATTTTGAAGGCAAAGAGCTTCATCCTGGGGTGTGGTTTCGTTAATTTGTATATTTGACAAGCAAATAATTGATTAATGTTGTCGACAATAAGAGGGGATTTGTATTTTTAGATATTGTAGGAAATAATTTGAAATAATATATCAAAATTTTCACATAATTAATCTGGGCTACTTGCCTCATCCCTTCTCTCGGATCTTATTAGGGACATGTATATGGGTGTGACTGCCATGGGCAAAGCTTGGACGGTACAGCTTCCTTGCAGAAAGGAAGTTGTTCTTGCCAGGTTGGGAGCCGAGGGCACATGAAGTTGTTGAGTGGGTTGGGTTGCAAGAGCTTGGCAACAATTAATGGAATGAAGATTGGGGAGGGATTTATCTGTGGTACAATTTGTGTATAAGATGGTTGAGGTGAGGGTGCTTGTGAGCGTACAGTGCATATATGATGCCACATATATGTATATATATAAGAATTATGCACCTACAGCTGAGTTTCTTAAATAGCGCTGGAAACAAACAATACCACAACAGATAGTGAAGCTCTCATTCTTGTGTGGATCATCACTATAATGCACTCTGTAAGAATTGTACGCGTGTCCCTTCTACATCACTCCTTTTTTTGGCATTTAATTAAAACAAGTGTGTGAAGTAAGTAAAACTCTATGCAAACAAATGCCTCCCGGGTACCTATTGTTTATAGCACTTCCAATCTTTTTTACAGTCAAAGAATAATGGAAAAGTTTAGAAATGCTTGTCCTGTATTTTAAAAAAGTGTTATTGTCTTTTACATGAAGATAAATGTAGAACCACAATTTTGAGTTCCAAAATCACTTGTAATGGATTTCAAATTGGCCCATTTTTTTTATCATTGGAAGGGCAGACGAGTGGTGCTGCCATTTCTTTACCACAAATCCCTGGAAAAGAATAAATCTGCACAGTTGCCTCCTTCCTGAGCAACCAATCTGTGCAATGTAATTTTTTTGAATTTTCAAGCGGAATTAAAAATACAATACAAAAAATAATAATCAAAGGAGAGTGCTATGCACCAAAAGCTGCGTAATGTAAATCACTTATTTGTTTTTGAAAAGGTACATATTGTAAATCTTCACCGTGTGAAGTGCCATGAGAGATGGATTGGATTCCTCTTCTTTCATCCTCTTGGATATCAAAACTGCACGCCTTTCAATCATCATCCTTGAACTCCCTGTTCAGTAAGAGGTGCAACAACACCATAAGGGACCAAGAGCAACCTTTTCAAGCTACAATGATGTATGATTTGCTACCGATGACTACCTCCGATCGAGATACCGTGGTTGAATTCCACTTCCTTGGCATGTTGTACATGCCAAAGATCCTGCACCGTCGCAGTTTATGCACCGTGAAACCTCATTCTTTCCTTCACCAAGAACCGCCGTCACCATTCCCATTCCTGTGCAGAACCTGCACTTCTCTGCAATCCAACATTTACATCCAAAACATGATGATTTTCTATGATTTCTCTGAACAGGTACTTGGAACAAAGAAAATAGCATACCCTTCATGTCAGGATGAAAATACCTGAACCATTTAAATGACTTCTCTAATTCAATCATGTAATATTTAACTTCAATTCCAGAGGTCTAACACTTTCCATAATCATGATTCTACACAGACTTTAGGGTGCCGAGATTATGAAGTTCTAAATTGTGTTTGGAACCGAAAATTAAAGGACTGATTTTGATATAACGAAGGAGATATAAAGACCTTGTTGTCCTTGGGAATAAGGTGGTAGATCTCACACCCTAAGGCCAATCGAAACACATATATTCTCCATATGTTTTTTGAAAAGATGTATTCTCTCTATGTTATATCAACTAATATTAGTTATTTGTTTATGTACTATAATTTATATTAAATTTTATCAATGATAACATGGAATCAGCACTAAAATTGCTAGATGAGTAACCTTCTTTCCCTGCAGAAAAAATTGGTATCACAACACTTACATAATGGAAAGCTTCTTAATCAAGATGTTCAAGACAAAACATCCATAAGAACGCAAGGATGACAACAAAGATAGTCTAAAGAATGAACGCAAGAGAAGAACATAAGACACTCCATTGTGTCCAAAAGTCTAAATCAAGATTATGTCTTTAAAGCATTTGCAAAGCCATCCTTTACAATATTCAGGGGCAAAGCTAAGGGGGACTCCTAAAATTAAAAAAATCATAATATTAAGTATATTACCAATGCATGCATAAAAAATAAATAAAATCTTATAAGTTGTGTCTAAATATCATAAACTTTTCAAATCCTTAATCTGCTACATAACCTACCATGTTTCCTTCCATTCTACGCTTAATCATTGATTAATGAAGTCGTCATACAATTCTTCTAGAAAATCACAGATCATCGAGAAAAACTGTAGTTTTCATTTTATCAGATTTTTGAAAGGGGACGTTTTTCTTAATGGCACCTTTTGGAAGCATTCATAGATGCAGACAGGTAAAAGTAATCATATTCTTTCATAAATATATATAGACAGGTAAAAGTAATCATATAAATTTTAGCATTATATTACTGCAAGTGTCGACTATTTAACTAGAGATCTCAAATTTCACCAATTTCTGTCAGATTTTAACAAAAAAAACATAAAGAATACAGCTTTGATCAAGTTAAGACTTTGGTACATAGTAGATTGTACTATACATTAACTAAATATATAATTAGATTTTAATTTTCTAAAAAAATATAAAAATAATAGGTACCTTTAAGAAAATTTCTTAGAAGCATATCTAGGAATACTTTCTTATTTGTAAAATATAATTCTAGAATATACAAAATTAAAGTATTAAAATTTCCTTTGTTTTCAGCATTAAATACATTAGAACATGATTATTTTACATTGTATAATTTTTAGTTTTATTCTAGCCTTCCTCATGTCGGATTCCTAGCTTCGCCATTGGCAATATTGCATCAAAATTCTAATTTACAGCATAAGCGTTTACAATTCTATGCCCTCCACCTCCATGCTTCATCTAAGTTTAATGGACCATATAAGATCAAAAATCTATTGTTAAAGCTCTTCTAAAATTGATGGATATCATGTTCCATATAAATATATCATGAGTTCAAGTTGATGTCCTCAAGTGGTGTTCTCCCATTCATTGTTTCAGATTCTTCATCTTTTGGTTTATAGCTTATTTATCAGATTCAGAGGTTCGCTACATGGAAGAATTTCGGATTCACAACATTATAACTGATAAGTAGATGCATTGCAATTATATTCAAATGCAGTACTCAGAACAGGAGCTTACGGGCACCGGTGCCACTACAGGGGAAGCAAGGCTGTGTATTCTCCCTCTTTGCCTAAACAGAAAGCAAACGTCAAAACAAGCAATCGCTAATGCAGGGAGGGTTTGTGTACGTCAAAATCTTGGGGAAAAAAAATTGAAAATTTTTGCGGATTTTCAGGTATTTATGTATCTTAAAAAATTTAGAAAAATTTTAAATCTTTTCATATAATTCATATAAATTTTTCTATCATTTTCAATCGGTTTGAGTTCAAAAAATTCTTATAAAAATTTTATTACGACGTAATTTCTTGATATTATATATTTTGTCTAATCTTTTTACTAAAAAAAATATAAAATTATATTTAAAATGTTAAAATATAAAATATTTATAATTTTAAAAAATTAATTTTTTAAAATTTCATAAACATATAACAACGTATAATTAAAAAAAAATTCATTTCCTTTTTTTTTTTTTCCCCTTTTACTTTTCTTAAATTTTCATTTGTCAACCTCGTAAATCAGTAACAATAGAAGGAGATGAACATTTCTCCGAGAGAAGATAGAACCAAACGAAAGGAGGGGAAATAGGGAAGGAAGCAATCCTCACAGCGCTATCGATCTGGGACTCGTAGAAGATGGGTATCCCGATGCCGATGGCGACGCTGGCGACGCCGACCGAAATGGCGGCGAGCTAACGAAAGACGGAAAATCCGAGTCAGAAACCGGAGTTGGGTCGTCGAGAAACGGAAGCAGGGAAGGAATGCAGACGCGCACGCACCGTGTTCTGGTCGAGCTCGATCGCCATGACGGACGGATAGGAATGGGGCCTCGCCGTTGCCACACCATCGCGCCTCTGGTGCGGGCGCCGCCTCAGACGGCTACTGGGAGGTGGAGTGAAAAGCTCCGGGTGATGGTGGGAGGAGAGGAAGGAGGAGCGGAGGGGAGTGAGCGAAGAGGGCGATACCGACATCGATGGGTTGGTGGTGAGTTGGGCTTTGGTTCCGGCGGTGCTCGCTTGGTCGCTCGATTGGCATCAGCGCCGGCGGCGGCCGGTGGGGCGGTCTAGATGACTCTCGCCTCCCGCCACATGTACTGGATAAAGGATGCTGGATGCGTTCTGAAAAATCTGATTTTTTTTGGGTTGTGAACGTTAAAAAGAAATAAATATAATTATTATTAATGATGATCTTATATCATTAATTATTATTATTAAATCAACTAATTTTATTAAAAATTATTAAGTAAAAAAATAAAAAAATCAGGTAATTATAAAAAATTATCATGTTATAATAATACGAGATATTATTATGTTATAATGTTTAGTTAAAATTATTTACACCTAGGTTAGCAGGTATAAAAAATGTTGTAATTCATGTTTAATTAAATTTGTTTATGTTATAGAAATATTTTAATTTCTAAATATTAACTATAAAATTAATTACATGACATATACATTTTTATAAAATAAACTAAAGCCAGTTTGTGGGTTTAATCTATTTTTAAACGTAAAAAATGGTAGTATCAATACTAATCACTTTATCTTTAATATAAAATAAATCAAAAAAATTTGTAATTATAAAAAAAATATTTTCAACATTAGGTAAATAAAAAAATTTCTTAAATTATATTAATCTCTTTTATAAAATCTAATTATCATTAATTCTACCCTCTTAATATTAGATGTGGAAGTATTAATTAAACTCGTAACATTAATAAGTTATTATTTAATCGATTTAAGTAAAAATATTTAAAAAATTGTAAACATTCAAACATTTTTTATACTTATTAACTTACCTGTAAATAAAATTGACCTTAAATAAAACTTAGGTATTGTTCACTTTTTCTTACTTATAATTTTTTAATATATTTTTATTTTTATAATAACATTTATATTTTATCAAAATACTCATTATTTTATCAAAATTACTTTTTTCTCTTTTTTTTATTTTAAATTCGTTCATTTAAAAATTATTATTATTTACTTTTAAAAGTGAAAGAACGAGATTAATGAATACATCCTTAAATCTTTGTTCTCAAGGTCACGTGACACCCCCTGGTGGCCACCTCGAGAGGGAACCATCAACCAGGCGAGGCGTTGCTCTTATTTCAATGTGCCGGTGGTCTGGGGGGCCGTGTTGGACCGTGCCCAGTTGTCCCGGGGCTGTGTGGACCGGGACTACGGAGATCACGCGCTTCAACTGCACGGGGGCCCGAACGGAAGCGGAGCGAACCTACCGGCCCGGACCCGAATAACGAACCGAAAAAATCACGAGGTGTATATAAAGAAACGAGGGGCAGAGGAGGAGGAGAGGAAAAAAAGAAGAAAAAGAAATTCATCTCAACATTTTTCCCTCTCTCTTTCTTTCCCACCCCGCGTGCTTCTCTTCTCCTCCTTCCCTCCTCTACCTCTCCTTCCCTCCCGCCTTCAAAACCCTACCTCCGACCGCCACCGCCTGATCTCCGCCGCGCTTCGATTCTCGTCTCCCCTCATGTCTGACGTCGAGGGATCGAGATTCCCCCAACCACAGCAGCACCACCTCGAATTCTCGCAACAAATCATCCGTCCGGTCCACCGTCCCCCTCTGCCCCCTCCCCCTTCGTCCTTCGCCTCCGATCGCCAGTTCCGTCCTCCCGTTCCTCATTTCGATCTAAGGATCTTCCCAGATGCTGAAGCAGGGAAAGGGTTACCTCTCGCCGCCACTGCCGCTGGCTCGCCCGCGGCCGGTACTGCTGCCGGTGGTGGCTCGGCAGACGAGGCTGTGGTCAGTTGGAATTTTCTTTTTCGTTTTTATTTTCTGATAGATGGACTCTGGCGTGGCCGGCGGGACTGTTGCTTACACCGGCTGTTTTGTTTTGGCTGGCTTGCCGCTTTAAGGCGTTGCATCGGAATTCTATAGGTTGAGGTGTTGGTTGTATGGATTGGTGTTCGATTTCCTGTGAATTGGTGGAGATTGTTCTTTTAACAAGTAATTGCTTGGACCGTCGCAAGGACGTGAAAAGCAGTTAGTCTGCTACTTTAGCGAATATGATTTGCATAAATATGCTACGATCTGGTTCTGTACAGATCACCTTTTGAGATTCCGTACAGGCATAACCAATCATAGTTCTTTTAGGAAATGTCAAATTATTACACAACATACCATAGAGTGGAAACAATGAACCGCCAGAAAGTGTCATTCAAATGATGCAACGCAGCTTGAAATTGTCCGAACGGCGTCATGCAAGAGATGTTTCAAGCTGGTCTTCGTTCTTTTCTGATAGAGGCCCTCAAGTCAGTCTACTCATAAGATCAATGGGTTCTTGATCCACGTGGCATCCGCTAAGACCTCACGGGCTCTCCACTGTCTTGTCCATTCCACCACACATTCCACAACTTTGGATTTGAAGTAGTGAACAGTCCGAGCAATACCGTGGGAGACCGTGTTGTTTCTCTCCAGCCACAGCATTGACTGTGTTTGATTTATTTATTTTATTTACCGGCAATATTCTTATCGTGTCAGCATAGAGAATGCTGATATCATATGCAAGAAATTTTTACTTTATTTGCTCGAGCCATGCCAAAGTTCCTGTTGCATTATGTTCTCCCTATAATATTGCATAGCATGAAATCATTATTCGTTTCTTTCTTTCTTTCTCTTACTAAGTCAGATGTCAGAATATTTCTTTTCAGTTAAATCAAACAAATCAGAACCAGGACTTGTACGGTGGCAATGCTGACGGAACAACAAATCGAGGATCCAAGAAAGCAGTTTGTGCACCTGTACCTCGACCAGTTCCAAGTGGAAAACGGCACAGAAAAGCAAAGGGCACAAGACAGAAGAGATTTTCATCAGAAGCTGTAAATCCAAATGGTATTTTCAGAATTTTCTGTCCACCCAAATTTTATCCATTATAATTTATAATTACTGCACAACATGCGTACCGGGCAATCCTACAATGTATATCATCTGATTTTTACTACAGGCCCTTTATCTAATGGTACGACGACCACTGGTAGCTGCCGTTATGACAGTTCTCTTGGTGAGCCAAACTTAAGTATATTTTCTAACTCATGCTTTTGCATGTTTCTGCAGTAATGTCTGACATGATTCTACTTTTTTCTCTTTTTTTAAATTCCAGGATTGTTGACAAAGAAATTTATCAATTTGCTTCAGCATGCTGAGGATGGCACTCTTGACCTAAATCGGGCAGCAGACATTTTGCAAGTACATTTTCTAATTATTTTTCCATCAGGCGTTAATCTACTGCCATATGGAATTTTCTTTTATTTGTGTTTTTTAATTTTAAACTTTTAAGTTTATTTTGGTTCTAAATTTGGTAGGTGCAAAAACGAAGGATCTATGATATAACCAATGTTCTTGAAGGAGTCGGTTTAATTGAGAAGAACTTAAAGAACAAGATACGATTGAAGTAATCTGTACAATTCTTTCTTTTTATTTGTATTTTTATCTATGGAAAATGTATAATGATATTTATTTCTATGGACAAAGGGGACTAGATATGTCACGGCCAAAGGAATTGGATGATCATATTGCTGTCTTAAAGGTACACATGTTTTTGAGATGATGTTTGTGGATTTTTCTCAATTTTTATTTATTTCTATGGTTGCCAAAAGTTATCTTCTCAATTTTCATCTTGGCATGAATTTTTCCATGAAAGTCCCTTGTGTAGTATTATTGAACACTGAAATTTTCTTTGCAGTAAAAGTAGAAAAATCCATGCTTCCTTTTGCATCTACCTTATATCCAAACAAGAAAATGGCTATGTAATTTTAGTAACATGTGAACAATTGTGATTGACCACTCCACTGGACAGTAGAGGTGAAAGTGTGGAGAGAAGAGGAGAGTGGGGGTTTTAGAGGTGTACTCTATTTTCTTTGTTTCGCCATGTTTTTGCTATTTGGTGGTGTTGTTAGTAGAGAGAGATACCTATTGGTGGTGGTCCTGTGGGAATGGAGGAAACGTGAGAGACGGTAAAAGGGTGGCCAATATAAAAGTAAGGATTTTTAAAGAGAGGGTAAGTTTGTCGTGTGACTATGGTTAGATATTGGTAGAATTTGTTTGTGTCATGGAGGATACTGGAAGTTGATGATAAGGGCATCAACGCAGATATTTAAATAAGAAGGGTATTACAGAAATAACTAATATAAGGAAGATATTGCTGAAAAATGATAGTTTAATGAGGGTGTTTGAATAAAAACCCTAAAATCTCACGTTGGGTCCCTGCAACCTTTTGCTTACAGTGCTACAATTATTTGTCATTCTTTTGAATGATAAGAACTATATCAGTAGATGAGAAATCATATCTTCTAGTTTTTATTATACTATATTAGGGAAGTCTCATTGGGATCCTGCCACCATTTTTGTTAACAATACCGAAATTATATGCCTATTCTTTTCTCCCACCTTGCCCCATCTAGATCATTGGATTAAATATCTTATTTTCTAGTTATCATTATACCATATAAGGTACTGTATTTATTTCTTATATAGTTTTTGATGATTATTAATTTTGTCCTCTACTTTTTTGAGACGGAGAATGAAGTAAAGTTTCATTTGATTTGTTATTTGATCTTGAATGACATTGTACGTATAATCGACTGTTTGGTTTATATTCATTTCCATTGTCATGGAACTAAGAGTTGTGGCAACTCGAACTTCAAACAATGGATGCTTTCTAATGGTTGCTATTTACATTTGTTAGGCAGATGTTGATGCTCTGTACGACGAGGAATATAGGATTGATGAACAGATAAAGTATAAATCATTCTTCTATAAGGCATGAACCTATTGGCCATGCTTTTCTTTTTTGAATGGCTTAACTATTGTGTGGCTTTTGCAGAAAAGTGAACGAGGATTTGAGTGACTTGAGCGAAGATGTTAATATCCAAAGGTATTTTCTGTGATCTTTACATGTACCAATCTTGTGATTCTCATCTACGTAGTTGTATGACCAATAATTGTTTTGTTGGTATCTCTTCAGATGGCTCTACGTCACCAAAGAAGACATCTGCAGCCTTCCTTCCTTCAAGGTTTTTTGATGCGTTATCTGCAACCTTCCTTCGTTGATAGTTATTTTTATTATCTTTATTGCCCAGATTCTGATTATTCTTAATACTTCTTAAAATTGCATTAATGACAGAATGACACGCTGATTGCATTAAACGCTCCTCATGGAACAAGTGTTGAAGTTCCTGATCCTGAAGAGGTATGCCAACAAGTGGAACAAATGGAAAATTATAGCATTCTTTTTTCTAGTAGTTGATGTATTTGTTTATGAATAGGATGTTGATCTTTTACAAAGAAGGTATGAAATGTTAGTGAGAAGTGCCTTGGGTCCTATTGATTGCTATCTGCTCAGGTATGATCTAACCTTAATCTCAATGTTTGATGATTAATTTTCACTTGCCAATAAAAGATGATGATGATGTGGAAGTGGTTCCTTGTTTTCAGCACACATCACTCAGAACCTGATAACCATTGTCAACATTCAGCAGTTATGGATTCTCCAATTGAGAGCTGCTTCCAATATAGGAATGCTAGTGCTTTGCTAATGCCAAGAGATAATTGTTCAGATACTATAACTGAAGCTGCTAGAACTACTCAAAAGAATCATCTGAATTCCATGGATCCACAGGCACCTGCTGGTGGAATTATGAAGATTGCTCCATCTGATCATGATGTAAGCGTGTTAGTGATGGCAAACGAGAATTTTGTATTTTGGCGCATCATACTAATTTGATCATATACTTGCAGATGGATGCTGACTACTGGCTTCTTTCAGATCATGAAATCAGTATAACAGACAGATGGGGAACGCAATGTATCCTTCTTCTTCAATTGACTTTCTGAAAAAATTATAGGTTAAATCCATTGAAACAAAAAGATAACTATTAATTAGCCTGTCAATCATGATTAAAAGCTGACATTGGCTTCTTTGTATTTCATGACAGTGAGTGCGGAAATAGAAATGTGAATCTAGTAGAATCATTGGCTGTTCCCTTTAACTTTGACGATAATGCAGAATTTGCAGGTGTACAAACTCGGGATGAGATTGTAGAGTCAGGGATTCAGTCCAGGTAATTGGTAGACTTTCATTCGGGTGGGAGAGCCATGCCGAAGCCGCGCGTGACGTTTATTACTGGGGCCCGTTGGGCTCACGATGAGAATAATGGGCTCCCTCGACGTGGAAGGAGCACAGTAAATGTATCAAGTTTTTTTTTTTCTCATTTATGTTGTAAATCTTGTAAGTTTTTGCTTAATTTTTATTTAGTTATTTATCGAATAAAATGTCAAGTTGATCAACACGGTACTGCTTTTGGTAGCCTTGCTATGGTAATCCCATATTTTGAGCTACAATAAGCATTGGTCCCCAATGACCTTGAAACCAAAACATAAGGGTTTTTGTAAGTTCTCGATTTACTTTTGGGTTTCAGGGTGGTCGCAGTCGGCATGGAGCATTAAAACAGTAAATATGACTACTGAATTAACAATTATACAAAAACTACAAGACGGATATAGGCTTGGCATTTGTTGGTGGGTGGGGGGGAATTTCTCTTTATTCGGCTTATTAATATCGATCTATTTTTAAAAATATCTTGCATAGCGTGGTTGTTTTTGTTCAGGCAGCCTTCGGCTTCAACTACCATGGTTGTATTTGTTGTAACAGAGACCCGAAGATTGGGTGGAGGAAAGGGGATTAAGGGCGAGACGTACTCTCGATCTCTTCTAGCTGTCGTCTTTTTTCATCAAACCCATGAACACTTTGGTGGACAAGCACGGAGCATTCAGATTTGAGATGCAAGAAAGGGATTGATTGCCTTTGTTCCAGCCGAGGACGCATGTAATCGGGAGGTTCCCGCTGTGCCAAAAACATGGTTTCTACGCAGGTACGTACCATATATGAGTATTATCAAGGGTGTGTTTGATTATCGCAAACCCAAACACAATATACAATATGATTAACAGGAACCGGCCGCAGGTCTGCCACCGGAGAATGTATAAGAAGATGAATGGATGGATGGGTTATATATATATTTATACATACCAACCAGAGGACATGTCTTAATTATTCGTACGTGCTATCAATGATAAGCGTACGATGTGGACTCCTCCTAGCTCTGATCGGACAATTATTTAATTCGTTGTGTACAGATAAATTAATACCGCAAAATCATTACTCCCAACGATATGCCAATCACACACCATCCAACTGTCCATTTCTTGCGAACAAAACTTTACGTACGGAGAAACATGGCAAGCTAAAACTAATGCGGGGACCAAAGGTCATTCGGTTTTTTTAGAACGACCGCCGGGTGTCGTGCCACCTTGTTCGGCGGCTGCGTCCTCGCTGTTTCCCACGCTGCTCGCCTCCTGTGCTTCACCGGGAGGCGGCGCGTCATCCTCCGGCGCCGCGTAAACCTTGGCTCTTGCGCTTGCGCTGTTGTAAGCGCGCTGCTGCTGGGGCTCGTAACCGGAAGGTGGTCTGCGGGGTCGAACCATCGGCGGTGGCCTCGCAACATCCTCGTCTTGCTGCTGCGCTCGCTATATATCAATTTCACACATCCAATCACGACGTAATCATAATTGTTATTAATTACAATACCATTATGGTGTATGACAATTGATTAATAGTATTCTACCGACAATGCCTACTTACCATATCAAACAAACCTCTCTTTTTTATCAATACTGGTATATATTTAATAAAATGAATGGCAGAGTAATTAATTGATAAGCGTGCATCAATTTCCAGGGGGAAAACTACATATATATATATATAATTCTAACGAGAAAAACAATCGAAATGAACTTTCTATGTGCTCCTCGATAAGACAGAAAGGGAACTTTATATTTGTCTATGGAGTTAGACATGCGTTCACGTACATTATAAACAAATTCGTAATCATTCTCTTAATTTACAATTAAGCAACCGGAATATTTATTGTTACCTACTTTTTAACCGTAGATTCGCTCACTGAATCCGTTTACGCGTATCAGAAATGGAATCGAAAAGGTTTGAATCAACACAAACATCTTACCGTACGTGAAATTTTTGTTTATACATATATATATATATGTACAATCACCTGAGAGTAGCGAGAACCAATGGATTGCGACTGCCACACGACGAACTGCAAGATTTCGAGGAATTTGGCGTGACCGAATGTGGCAAATTTCTGGAAGAACGACGCCAGAGAATCCGCTGCCCTGGCCCTGAACTCGAGTAGGGCGCGATCTATCTCATTCTCGTTTTGCGACAGGAATGGTTGCAGCATGCACCCGTACACGTACGTAGTCCCCTGCGAGTCAACCCCATGTTTAATCTTTTCACTCCAATCAATGACCATATATTTGTTGAGTTCTTCGTGTCAAATTCGTTATATACATATACATACATTCACATATATATGTGTGTGTGTACGTGTATGTGTGTGTGTACGTAGATGGTCCTTCAAACCTTTGTTTTAGGGAGCCAGAGGTATATGTAAAATCCCAGCTTTGCCTCGTGGTACAGCGGCAACCTGCAAGGATCTCACTTGATATCAAAATTAAGTGAACGTACTGGCCACCCTGAAAATAACAAATTGTTGTCAGCAGATCGACAATGAAGGAAATTAATGACCGACCATGAAATAAAAAAGTCTCCAACTCTCTCGAATGCCGTCAGCAATGCAACTAAAATCCTGAAATCAATTGTCATTCAGGCAAACAGATGAATATATAACAATAAGCCAATTTGGGAGGAGATAGAGGAAAACAGCAGCATGCAGGAATTCGGACAATTAATTAAGGCTTGATTTGAAGACCACCGACCAATATTGACACCAGAACCTGAGGCTCTCGATGTCTGGCTTGTTCTTCTCCACGACCTTGAAGCATTCGTAAGCAGGATAAGCGTAGCCAAAGGCCAATCTAGAGCCACAGAAAATAGGAAGGAAGATCATGCTTGCATGTATATATCCGAAAAATGGAACTCATCGTGACACTAATTATAAGGTACTGGAAGGGCGCGTACGTACACGAGAAGTCTGTTGAGAAAAGAGCCCAACATTTTCCGGTAAAATCGAATGGAATGGAATCGAATCTTCTATCTTCCCCCTTTTCACTATATTTTGTCCACTAGCTGAAAGGCAGATTTGTCAGTGCCGCCAACATTCGGAAACAAAAACCTAGCGGTTCTCGTCGATTAACGATGAGGCTCGTCAATCGGGGATCGTCAACGAATCCGTTGAAATAAACGCAACAACAAGAAGTAAACGATGATGACAAAATCAACGCGACCAGACGAAGACATCAATCGCCAAGCCCCAAGAGAAGAAAGCAGACACCCACACACCGATCGAGGTGGTGATCGAAGCCTCCTCTTCCACCAGAATGCAGCATATATATATAGAAATTAACGAAGAAGAACAGGACGGCGAAGGAACAACCAATTCAATCAAACCGATCGATGCATGGATGAGCCAGGGAGAGACAAGGCGGAGGAGGAGGAGGAGGCTTACGAGTGTGGGATCAGCGGGCAATGCGAAGATGCACTCGTTTCGGTATCTGATCTCCCCTTCCCCTCTGGTTCGAAAGGGAGGAGGACGGCGACGGATGAGACCCGGAGCGCAGTTCGAAGGAGGTTGACGTTTATAGCCGGCGGTTATGCGGTGGGGTCGGCGGCCACCACCACCCCACATTTCGCGCCCCCCTTATTTTAGACTCCCAAGGCCGTTGACAGCTGCGCAGGGCCGTCCGATTCCGCCCCGTCCCATCCTACCCGTCCGTTCCAGGTTGAAGCCTTTCCTACGTACGTGCCTCCCAAATCATGCACTACGCTTTTCTTCGAATTATTTTTGGACTTTGTGTGTTTTAGAAATTGTAAAAAAAAAAAACTTTTTTTTGATTTTTAGGTATCTATGTATATTGGAAAATGTAAACAGATTTTTTTTGTCATTTTCTAACCGTTAGATTGGAAAAATTCTTGAAATTGATAAAATTTTTATTACGATGTATTCTCTTGACCTTATATGTCTCACACAACCTAAAAATTCTTACTTAGTAAAAATTTTATTACGACGTACTCCTTTGACCTTGTGCGTCTTGCTCAACCTCCATTGACTATGTTAATTTTTTAAGTATTTGTGTATTTTAGAAAATATGAGAAAATTGTAAATTTTTTTATTACTATAAGTATAAATTTTTTCACTATTTCCTACGTGACAAGTTGAGAAATTTCTTGCTTTACAAAAATTTTATTACGACGCACTCTCTTAACTTTGTGTATTGTTCAACATTCTCTAACTATCGTTGAACTCATGGTTATGCGGAAAATATGAAATTATGTTCAAAATGTTAAGATATAGAATATTTATAAATTTTAAAATTAATTTTTCAATTTTTTTACAATATATACAAATAGTCATAATTTTTTTTTATTTCTTAATTTTCCTGTTTTATTTCTTAAATTTTCGTTTTTCAATATACAAATAGACCTTTAGAGGGTTCATGTTTATTGAAAAAAAAAAACTGAAATTTTTTTATTATTAAAATATTAAAAATCTAAAAATTAAAAATTTTATAAGATCATTTGTGCACTTTATGAAAATTTAAGAAAAATTATATTTAATTTAAAAAATGTAAAATATTTTAGATTTTTAATATTTTAACAATAAATTTTTTATTATTGATTTCCAAGAAGTACAAATCCTCTCTTAAAATCATGTTTATTTTTAAAATTTTCAACGTTCACAAAATGTATCTTTGAGATACATTTGAGATAAAATTTTCAATATGTATCATGCTTATACATATCGAAAACTATTAAAATTTGAGATAAAATAGAAAATGAAATAAATTTTTAAAACATATAAAAGAAAGCTTTAAACAAATAAGGTATTTATACAAGACAGAAAGTATGAAAATAATTTCCAGTCACATGTATTGTTGAATAATTCTTTTTTTTTTAAAAAAAATCAACCTGTATTGATATTCAAATTCTAACTCAGGAATTTAAGAAAATGGAAATTTGAGTGAATTTTTCTGATATTTATACATCCGAAAAATGTTAAAAATAATTTTCTATGATGTGTTTAAATGTTAAAAAAAATTATTTTTGCCCTTTTTCATTTCTACCATTTTATATCATTCTTTGATTTTTCATTCTATCATTTTCTAGATACGTAAATATCCAAATATGCTACTTTTTCGAAAGTTTAAATGTTTTGACTTATACTACAAATTCACAATTATTTTTGTAATTTTATTGTACCATAATTTTAAGTTCCGTCATATAAGAATTTTGATGTATTAATGAATTTGTAAAAATTTAATTATCGTTTGTGTACTTTTTATCAAATATTGACGTCTCTTTTTTTATTTCTGTCTGTATTTTTTTTTTCATTTTTGATTTTTTTAACCTTTTTTTTTTGTATTTTCGTTAGTTACAACTGACGAGCCTTAAATGTTGTTGTTTCCGTTAAAAATCACTGAAAATGTTGGAGATGGATGATTAACATTTATTTTCAGATGTATATATAAACATTTTTTTCAATGATGTGTTCCCACGTTTATATTTTCGGGAGATTTGTGTATCACAACAAATGTAGAAAATAAAATTTGAGTATTTTTTTTGAATTTAGCAGTTTTTTGTGTTGATGGTAATTTATGAAAAAATATTAAATTTTTAGATATTATAAATAGTGAATTTTTTTAAATTTATTCCTATTCTAAAATTTTATACAACTTGTTAAAAAAAAATCAAATATTATATTTGTATTCGATTTTCATTTGTTGTATCTTATCTATTCCTTTGTTCACCATTGTCAGCATCATTGTAGTCAAGTTTGTCATCGCTATTTAAGATTTGAATCTAGATATTCTTTTATTATTATTATCATTTTTGATAGGTAATTTTTTGTATCTATTTAAGAAAAGTATATTTAATATAACACAGTAAAAAAAATTTATTATAATTATTATTTATTTATTTTATTATATTATAATTATTACACGAAACTAATACGTAAAATTTTTACATTAGCTCGTTAACAAATATAACCTTAGTCACAACGTTAGAAGTAAAGAATATGCTTTGGGTATCATCTGTCCATCCATCCATACATCCGTGACAAAGAAAGCACCTGCTAATTTAAGCGTATTTGTCTACTTCTCTATCTCTGCTGCTCTTCCGATATCGGAGGGAGGAGGTCTCTCCAGACCCCGCCACCGCCGCCCTAAAATCGATAGGAGTACGCGCTGCTGGGCCGTGGGGGGCGCGATGGGCGGCGAAGGGAGGGAGGGCGACTGGGAGTGCGGCGGCTGCAGGAATCGGAACTACGCCTTCCGATCCATCTGTAACCGGTGCAAGCAGCCCCGTCTCCTAGTCGACACCAAGACCCCAGCCGACTCCAAATGGCTCCCGAGAATCGGAGATTGGATCTGTAGTGGTTAGTCGTTTTGCTTACTCTAATAATTCTGCTGCTGCATGCCATCTTCCGGAAGGAATTCTTCTTCCTTCGAGTAGTGACAATAATTTGGGAGTTTTCGTTTCGATCTTCCGGCCTCGAGATCTTGCGCTGCAGAAGAATCTTTTCGTCCTTTCTCATTTCAAGGAAGGACTCATCTGATTTAGAAAGTATATGGAATTTTGAGTTTGAGTAAGAAGAGAAGTACGCTTCTAGCTGGAATTCGCCCGTACATTTCGGTTTGTCACTTTGCTTTTCCGAACACAGAGGATAATAAGTGTTGGTCCAATCCAAAATTCTTTTGGCCATATTGAGTCGGCAACGTTTGGTTGTTTTGGAAGCTCGATTATCTCACAGTTTGTTTGACGCAAGTTCCATGAATTTTAGATTGTTTACCTGCTTTCCAATGATTCCTCCGTTATTTTTTTTTTACCTTTTTATGTTTTTCTCTTGTTCTGCGTCAACTAAGGGTTGGAGCCGGCACATACCCAACTTGGGTAATAGCCACGTATGAGATATGCTTGATCCTTCAAAGTTTTGTGCACCAGACTTCTGGCATTTGAGTACCGGTACTATTTCTACGCTACACGTGCGTATAGGCCTTTTTTTTGATGTTTTTCTTGGTCAGTGAATTCATTGGCCAGAATTTCTAAGCGCTTACCATACTACTCTGAAATTAGAAACATCTAGCAATTCTGTTGAGTCATAACTGGTGTGGATGCATGTGTTTGTGTGTTTCTGTTGCTGGGGATGGGCTGGATGGCTTCGTGTATCGGCTTCTCATGGGCTGTACGGTGGTTTTGTATGTGTGGCACATGGATCAATAGGTTGCAGTAACAACAATTATGCATCTAGAGAGAAGTGCAAAAAGTGTGGTCAACCAAAGGATGAAGCGGCAATGGCAGCAATTGGAATGTCTGGGGCCTCTTTTCCAACTTATGCAAATTATTTTGCCAGGGCACAAGGACTTCTTGGACTAAGGATGAATTACGGGATGATGGGTTCCGTGCTTCAGAAAATTCCACCGTTCCCTGATTGGCCATATGCAGGAGCCAATAAATATGGACTTCAGTCAGGACACAATTGGCTCTTGAGCGGAAATACTAGTGAGTTTTCATATGGTCGCACTACAGACCAAGTTCCTGAAGTTCCAAAAGGATGGCGCAGTGGTGATTGGATGTGCAGCTGTGGTTTCCATAATTACTCTTCTCGAACAGAGGTTTGTTGATTATCCTTCAGCCACAAATCCTAAATTTTTCTTCCAATTTTCAGATTGTGCTTTCATTGCTATGTAGTAGCTCATTCTATTGCACGTTTCTTTCCAAACTACTAATGTGGTAAAGCGTTCTTTCATTGCTTTTCTATTTGAAGCAGAGATTTGTCATTGTTTCTGAAACTTGTCACTTTTGTGTGAACTATTACACAAGTCATTGGCTACTATTATAGACAATTATAAGTTTGAGATCCATCCTTTGTCTTTTTTGAAACCAAAAGTATTTGTCTTTATGACCTTCCTTGAGTTCCCCTTTGTTTAAGAAAACTAGTAAGTCAAACATTTGCACGTATTACACATACAATTATACATGCCTAAAAAATCATCAACTTTATTTTTTGTTGGTATTTTTATAAATACATTTGCAAACGTCAATAGTAAGTATTCATTTATTGAAATATACTTTGTGAATAATGCAAAACTAAATGACAAGAAGTTAAAAATTCTACATATTATTTAATTTAACATTATTAGTAATGTTACATTTATTTATCCCGATAAATATTAAAAAATATAATATATTTCATGTTATGCTATCCATAAAAAAATATATTTTTTTAGGAGTTTAAAAGTAATTGCATATCAGAAGTTTCATAGGCTATGCTTTTCAAATGCCTTATGTACATATTTGTCACTTATCATTTATGTATGTATCAATGCACTTGATTGCATGAAACTTAGTTAACCTTTGCAAATATTTTATTAGGAGTTTAAAAGTAATCGCATATCAAAAGTTTCATAGGCTATACTTTTCAAATGTCTTATATACATATTTGTCACTTATGATTTATGTATGTATGAATGCACTTACTTGCATGAAACTTAGTTAACCTTTGCAAATATTTTATCAGGAGTTTAAAAGTAATCGCATATCAAAAGTTTCATAGGCTATACTTTTCAAATGTCTTATATACATATTTGTCACCTATGATTTATGTATGTATGAATGCACTTAATTGCATGAAACTTAGTTAACGTTTGCAAGTTATATGATAAACAACCATAAATTTCATGTCAATAGTCATAAAAATGCAAGTGTTGATGCCACATTTCATACCCTCAAAAAATCTAAAGCCAATTGATAACTTGGACATTAAATTAAAGGTATTAAAATGTGAATAGGTAGATTTATCTAAAGCACATGCATACCATTAAGATTTCGGTGAATATATGCATACACATACAGCATACCATTATAATACTTCATAATTATTGTGTAATCAACTAATCAAGGTCATTACGTATATGTAGGCTTTTCACTTATACAGATTTCTATGTAACATGTACCCATATAGGAGATAACTTATAAACTCAGTCATCTAGCACTTCCTCTCAAGTTGGAGCAATGCTTTAGAATTGAATCAGGCATCAATCTGCTGATGGAGTAGAGGGGTGGTCAGTTCATGGGTTCACCCTGTCGCCCAAATTGATTGAATTGATGATCTCAACATGATTTCATAAACAATAATTGAATAATTTAATATTGTATATCTATAATAATAAACAGAAAATTCTAGGAAATTTCACAAATAACATGGGAAATCAAGAACAAAAACAAAATGGCAAATTCATGAAAATAAAAAAAATACCACATAAATAAATTCAGTTTTTGATCCAATAAATAGTGCAAGAAAATCATTTAATCATTTGCTCAATATTAATGAATGAAACCTTTTGATGTAAAATATCATGTTTTTCCCTATGCATGTAAAAACCTCCATTAAGTATGAAGTTTTTGCTTTCTATAGTACAATTTTTATATATATATAGATAATGTTTTATGAACTAATGCTTGTTTCCCTATTATTTAAAAACCAATTATATCATATTTGTTCAATATCCCAGCAGTGATGTCAAGCATTTCAAATAGGACGGTTTAGAGTAGTCAATCTAGCATTATACAACCTTTGTGTTGATAAACATAACATCTTTGTTGAAATTTTATTTCAAAATCAATTGACAATGACTGGTAATGTCTATCATCATATAAACCTAGATTCAATTCTTATTTTAACTAATGTGGAACTATTTCAACACACCTTCTTACTTGTGGCTTTATTTGTTCAATCTATATGGATGGATGTGTGCAAGTTTTTTTTAATATTATTTTGAAATTTCATCTCAAAGTCAATTGAAAATGAGTGAAAAGGTTCATTATCATATAAATTTATATTTTAACTAATGTAGAACTATTCCAATTTCCAACAATCTTGGTATGCTATACACAAATGGGTAATGATTCGACCTCAGATAATATCTTATCACTTTCTTCTTCTAAAAATGGGCATAATAACAATGTAAAATTTTTCTTTTTCCTGGGTAAGAATTTGTCTTATTTCCCATCTCCCTTACAAGCACGATGCTTTCAATGCATTCATAATTTATTCTTAAGTTGAAATATTTATCATTTGTTCAATCTTCTGAGATCCTTCAATGCCTTTTACATTACAAATATTGGATGCAAGTGCTGAAATACGAATTAGTATTTTCTGGCTGCAGATGTTGAAATATTTTTTTATTTTTTTCAGTGTAAAAAATGCAATGCCCCTTTACCCTCTGGGGCTTCTTCAGTGGCAAGGTCAACGACTTCAGATTTCTTTCCAAGTAAAGTACATGTCCTTTAATTAATTAATATTTTTGTAGGTCATTTTCCTCTCAATAAGAACTATCATGTACCCATTTTTCCAAAAAGTTCAACTCATTCTTTTCTTTCTATGTTTACATGCCTGAATAATCGGTATTGAATTTACTGTTTGGAACAACTTCTTCCTCACTATGCTTGACAATATTAACTCATCAACTTCAGAGTTAATTTCCCCTTAATATTCAGTTATGAGGTTATTTATATAATTTAACTGAATATTCAATAATAGGTAAAAATACATAGAAGAAAGGATTTATGTAGCTGACCTCATGTAGTACAATTATGGCTTGGATTGTTGTTGTTGTTATTTAGTTATTAGGTTATAAGGAGACGTGGGCAATTCTCTAGATTACTAGAGGAACCAATTTTTCGGATTTCTTATGTGGTCAAAACCCCCAATAAAAATAACTAAACATGCTCACATGCATGAAAGGACAGTGCGTGGGGATTAAGAGTTCAAAAAAGAGATGATACTGACCCCATGATGCAGTTATAAACCTTCTCAAGAACTCCTTGAGGTCGGACAGATACAGGACTATGCTGAAATAGAGGGATATTTGAATGTGTAGGAACTCATGTTGGATGCGGGAAAAATGTGTGCTTTCCATTGAGGGATTTTTTGGTATGCTACAAGGTGAGAGAATGAAGTAGTGATGCTGGAATTTATTTATAGAAGTCTCTTGTTCTCCAAAAGGTTTAATTTTTTGGTTGGCTGATTGCCGAGACAATCTTGACTGAGGTGGCATTGCAATGAAACTTTTGACAGCAAGTAGATGCAGCTTTTGTAGATCAGATGCAGAGTCTCGATGACATTTATACTTTGACTGTCCTGAAATGGCATATTGTTGACATGTTGATACATTTGAGTAATTGCATGTTCACAAGTATTAAACTGGATTTATTGTCATAACCCAAAATTTCCATGGATTTGTTAAAAATAGATCCATTTAAACCATGATCATGAGCAAGTACGTAAATATACTCCTGAAATAAAAGTGGTTTTTGGAAGTGTTGTTGACCATATCTGTCTTTTTCTAAATATTTCTTTAATTCTTCCCTCTTGATGACATTTTAGGAGAGTTGCTGCTTTTTTGGAGGTTTGGAGATTGGGTCTTCTCTCTAGACTCTAGGTGCACGAGAAAAAGATCTGAGCTCTGCTATTGGCTTTGGTTCATATGACTAGAAAGAAACAAAAAAAATCGAGGTTTAGGATGACCATTTCATAGTTTGTAGGAACAGATTGTGGAGCTGTTGATTTGCTTGACAGGGGGCATGGATGGTCCTTCATCCCATTAGAGGATGGTTTCAGGTTATTTTGTGTTGCTAGCCTGTGGTGGTGTTCTTTTGTTCTGTGCATTTGGCTCTTGTCGTCCTCCTTGTCCTGTCCCATGCCTGGTGTATATTTGTTTGCAGGTTTTCTTCTTTTGTTTTTCTTTGTTTTGGTGATCATTCCTTTGCTTATTTTCTTGATAACCTTATACTTTTGCCGTTTTTATTTATGCTTTGATTGTTTATTGCTCAAAAAAAGAACTTCACTACTTTTTTGGAGAGGAACCTGTAAAAATCTTTCTTGATCATAGTTCAAACCAGATACCCAACATCTTTTATAGAGAAAAGTTAACACACACGTCACTTTGTTCTGTTACATTTTCTTGTCAAGAGAAATCCATTGCTCACTCCTATTCCAGAATATCTGTCGGAACTAGGGCAATCACCTATGTATTCTGCTACATTGAACCAATTTCCTATAACATGTCAATACAATCTTGTCTTCATAATCACTTGCTTTTTTTGAAATCTAAAATGATATCAGAACCTAAAATTACTCGTAATTGTAGATAACTCATTTAGGCATGATATAATTATTCTCAAATATAAACAGATTGAACATGCATAAATTGCAACCATCTTCAATTTTTAAACCTTTTCTACCTTCTATTAAGCACTTGGTCATTCTTTCATTTTGCTTGCTACATTTGTCTCAAGACTGTGTTGATAACTTTTTGATGCATATAAATATATTTTGGAATGATTGGCAGGGTTCTAATTTATATTTTGAAGATTATTAAGAAATGTATATTTTTAAATTTGTTGTTTTTTGTTCTTTGGAAATATTTGGGATATAGAGGGCAATTAGCATTATCAGGGTTAACATACAATATAATTCACAAGTAGGTTTGCTGGTTTTTTTTTTTTTTTTTTTCTGGTGAAGCAAGCAACAGTGATTCAATGAGTTTGTTTGTAATTTGAAATTTTTCTAAATCCTTTTTTTTTTGTCAAATTCAGCTCTAGGCACAAAGCGCTTGGCGTCTGAGGAATTTGTTAACGATTGGGATAACAAGAGATTGAATGCTGGAGATTTCAATAGCCATTTTCTGGTGATATCTTTTATAGGGATTTCTCTAGTATTCTCTAGCAAAGATTCATTATTAAGAATTTATTTTGACCAATGAGTATTTGTTGGCATTCTAGGAAAATTCACAGCCCACTTCATTCCAGAGATTTGAACAGCTTCCAGGATCATGGAGCAATGACGTTCCTGGAAGATATTCCAGATACTCTGGTGCAGGATCTTCAACAACAAATATGCAGATGCATTTGCATACTTCACAACAGTCAAACATGCCTACAATTTTAGGAAAAGGGTAACTGATATTTTTAGACGTAGTATATATTGTTTATGATATAAATCTATAAAAGCTTTTTATTCACTAGTCTTGTAATCTAGTACAAATGGGGAATGGATTTGATTGTGGAACTGGGAAGTTCACATTATATAATCAATTATCTAGCTCCAAGGTATAAGTAGCTTTGTTATATGATGATTATAATTATGGTTTACTTAGCATAATTACCAAATTGATAACTAGGAATTGTTGCATTAAAATTAATAGTTTATCAAGTAATTGTGTTGATAAATGATGTAAATGAATAGATTTCATGGTGATATATCCATCCCAATGCACACATGGTGTTTAGGTGTATCAAGGGAATACTAATAACTGCTTTACAGCTTAAAATAGAGTGGCTATCCTGTTATCTCTTGTCATCAAGGTTAGTCACCTAGGTGCTCCCTATGGGCTTGGCTGTTCAATTCTGCTTGGTGTTTTTATGCCTAACAGTTTATTATTTTAATCTGGATTTTTTGTTGGATCTGGTATGGGATCCTACAAAGATCCATTATGTTATTAGCGTAGTTGTTAATTTGGATGTCCAAACTTGTTTGTTTAACTAGGCCCTTCGTAGATCCTATTATGTTCTAACAAAGATCCACTATTTTATAAAGTGCTTTGAGAGTATTTTCAATCCCAAACACCTATCTAGGATAATTGGATTTCTTGTATTATTATTGAGTATTGATTTTACAAGTTAGTTTGTACATTGTGTCTTTTAAATATTTTGTTTATTTTATTTATTCTTTGAATATTTTCTTCGATATATTATTTATGTTTTCCTAAAGTTTAAAGCAGTTATGTTAGTGCGTAATACTATTTATTAATATGTCATGTTTAATTTTTGATATAAAAGCATATAAAAATAGGTCTAGAAAAAATAATTAATTTGTTGGGCACATGGGCATTGCCTTGTTAGATGTGGAGGTGCCTAGCCCAAACTCTTCTACTTGCCACTTTCATGACTTGATAACCTCTTTATTTGTGCACTAACAAAATTTTAGTGTTTTTTAGTCAAATTTGGATATTTAGACCTTTTATTTCATTAATGTGTGCTATTGGATAACTGGACATGGGGCACACCATATCAAATGAGGGATATTTAGTCATTTATTTCATTAAGTAGGCTGAACTAGGGATGTACGAAATTGGGAACATATGATTGATTTTAGTAATGGAATGGCCTTTCCAGAATGTAGCACGGGCACAGTAAGGTATGATGCCTACGCAAATGAAAATCATGACCTAGCATGCATCGTGTATGTCAAGACACATAGGGAATCAAGATGCATCCATCCTTCTTGCAAACAAGTTTCTTTATACACTCTCTCTAGTCTCTTTAGGTCTCCCAAGTCTCAACCCTCCCCTCCCCTTAGCATCCATCCTTCTCTTTCATACTCGAGTTTAAGATTGTTATAATTTACAATAGATCTTAAAAGAATAGACAAATAGGAGATAAAAATAGAATATTGAGTAAATGTTTATTTACCTTCTCACATAATTTTTTAAACATTTAATACTCATATGTATTGATAGGTGTGTACTCGTTATGTTTTAAAATTGTTCTTGTTTTTAAAAATGCATTACATTCCAAAATTACCATTTTTTGTTCTAACTAATCCTTCCCCTATGTTCCATACTTTCCAAAAAGTAACGTTCTTTGCTTGTGTTCTTGTTCTGCATTGTGACCCATTCCATGAACCTGATAACCATGGGATTAACATTGCTTGGTTTGTTAGTTGAGGAATTTTCTAGTTGTAAAGGTGAAGGGTGTTTTTTTTTTCTTTGAAGGAGTTGTTCTAGCTTAGATGGGGTAGAAGGAGCTCACAATGGATCAAATCTTTGCATGTGTGTGTGTGTGTGTGTGGTGGAGGTGGCATACGTTCATTTCTTGAAATCATTGTAGAGAGAGTCACCTTTAAGGAAGGATATCTTGGTGATCAACAATCAAAATGTGGATTGGTATGAATGGAAGTGGCATACGATCTGGTGGGTGAATATAGGGGCTACAGTCTTAATGCAATTCATGGATGCAACTTGGCATCTTTGGCATGGGAATGTAGAAATCACTATCAAAGCCATTTGTTCCAACTACTCGTACATAACAATCATCGTTTTGGCTCTTCTTGAACTTTTTGACCTGCTCATGAACTGTAGTACCCATGCACCCACCGTCTTTTCTTGCAATATTTTTCGCCAATATAAATTTAAATATTTTTTCACAATTCTTAAGCAATTGATTCTATATATTCAGTTTTTGACCCATTCAATTTAAATCCTTTGGATTCTAAAGTTTCTCTCTACAATTCTAATTTTGAATTAATTTTTGACTTCCTTTCATAAACTAAAACTATGTTATTAGCATTACATACACTAGGGTATTTTTTCATGGATTTACTTTGTTATTTCATCGATAATAAACACAATAGATATAAAATTAAAGAGGACCCTTGGTGTAAATCTATTTCTATTTGAAATTCTTTAGTTTCTTTTCGTATGGTTTTAATACAAATAACTGCCCTTTCATGCATGCCCTTATAGTTTCTCTCTAATTATCTAAATTATCTCATTTTCTATAACAATCTTAATCATTATAATTCTATCTTTTATGTTTATTATCTCAATAACTTCAGCTCTTAAATTTTTGTCAACTATTATTCGTGCTCCATTCTACGTTTATCTTTTCTTGTGTTCCACAATTTTAAACTGCTCTTTCAATTAATCTGAATTTTTCTCTTATTCATTTAGTTTCTTGCAAGCGCAATATGTTAATTTCCCATCTTAGCATTATATCCACTAATTCCGTACTTTTATCTAACAAGGTTTCTATATTTCAAGTTATTAGCCAAATTTTAGTGTTTTAAACTAATTTCTTGCCCCTTAAAATGTAAGAACTCTTGCTTATTTTCATTTGCATCTGGTTGCTCATGTAGAGTTCCTACCTTAAAAATGTTGCAATGCTTATCTCTTGTTTCTTTTCATTGTATTCGAGATCTAGAGAAATACATCAATAAAAGGGTTACTTTCCAATGAATTATCTTTAGGATCCATGTTGATGAAAAGTTGACAAATTTTTACGGCTAGTTGTTTACCTAATAGGCACACTCTCTTGAAGATTATTAGTATAGACTTAAAGGTAGGAGGACCTCTCTGACCAGGGTAGGGAGGAATGAATGTCTGACTTAATGTTTATACTTGTTTATTATTATATATCCCATGGTGGACATGACTGACTCTTGGTTGATTGTATTTCTTAATGCCATTGTCCTTGAGAAACATTTTTCTTTTGTAGTAGAATTTCTAAGAGATATTTTAATTCAATTTTTGCATTTCAATGTTCCCTTCAGTTATTGGTAATGATGATTGTGCTCCTTATCACCGCTCTGTGAAGATGCACTATTTGACTTCAGTAGTACTATCAGAAGCCTTTGTTGAACATAACAGGTTTCATTGCAAAGATCCTGCTAAGATCATCATGAATTACTTTTGATTGTACGCTTGCAAAAGTAAAAGTCGTATTCTTAAAAAGGATTTTTACAGAGATAGATACCCTGAGAAAAGTTGGAAATAGCTTGTATATTCATTCAATTATAATAATTTCTTAAACACCCTTAAAAACTTAAAAGTATGTAAGAGAAGTGTGTGACAGTTATAGCTATTGTTTTGGAATTTTAAGGGTATGTAAGAGAATATTATAATTCAGAGGGTATAAAAGATATTTCCAAATTTTACAAGAGTATCCAAGCAAAAATCCATTCTTAAAATGATTTTTTTATATGAACCATATCCATGTACTGCTGTTCTAATTTCAATCCTCATTCCTTCCCTCTTCTAAATTTCATAATATTATGGTGAACTTATCTAGCAAGCTCCTCGATTGATTTTTATTGTTATTTTTTTCTTTTTGCACTTTTTCCAGTTTGCCATTTTCTAGGGCACTTAAGCTTTAACTGGGAATTTTCATAATATTTTTTAATTTTTTCAGTGATGAATGTGTGAAATTGGCGAACTCCCTTATATTAATTGTTGGAGTTTAACCAAACATTTTTTTCCCTTTTACAAGAAAACATTTTATGGTGGAGCATAAACGAAAATGACCTGAGAGTAGGAAATACAATCAATTTCTTAGATGGAAATTAACTGTGAGAACTTCCTGAACATGATATGTGGGGTTGGAGAAATGCGTGAATTTCTGACTCAAAATGTGTGTTACTCTTCAAAAAAAAACTCCAGACCTGTGATGTGTTGCTTTGCAATTGGAGCATTTGGTGTTAGCAAATTAGTAATTGGATCTCATATATTCAGAGATAAATCATTTCTTAATGTTTTCATGAGAAATGCATTTTTGTATACAATCATGTTCAGAAATTTACATATACTGACTTGATGTTTAAGGAGTTACAAATGATTTCAAAAACCCTCCTTAAGCTGCTACGCTAACTCTATTTGTTATTGCCAGTGCAAAACAATGGCGCGATGGGGATTGGATGTGTGCAAACTGTAACAATCATAATTATGCTTCTCGCTCATGCTGCAATAGGTATGCTCTGCAAACAAGTCCTATGATTTATACGGTATGAACCATGTGCAGCATACTCAGTTGTTCCTGGTCCATATGTTTTACCCTAATAATCATTTCCATTGGTGCTATTGAAGCAGTTAATCAGTTGCTTAAAAAGAAACACGATCAGACATTTCGTAGTTTTCTTCTTCGAGTGCTGTCATTCATGCTTTGCCTTTTTGTTTTGTAAAATGATAGTATGTTAGCATGGTTTTTATGGATTCAAGCTTTCAAGTCTCAGGGAAAAAACGAAACAAACCATTTGTTACTGTATTACGTGTTCTGGATGAGTAATATTGGAGGGTACATGAGTAACTTGATGGCATTGTCATGGTCATTCATATTCAGGAACTTTGCATCAAATACTACGTGAAAAGCTTTCCAGTAGCTCCACAATCTATTGAAATGTTTATTTTATAGACAGCTTATTGCATGATTTTTGATCAAAGTACCCTTTGGTGGTGGGGGGGGGGGGGTGTATAGGGTTTAGAAGCATTCGGTAGCACATAAACAGCTAATCGGCCACCTGGAAGTGCTATCAAAATAAAACTTTGCATATTGTTTTGAGAATAGAGAGATTGCTCATCTTTAATTTTGTGTATCTTTATAATAATCCAAACCTGAATGTGTTTTTTTTGGATCCTCGATTAAAGTTAAACTCCCAGTTGCACCTACTTGCACCTAGAAGTCAGGGGTGTCTAATTCGCCGTTTATTCGGTTAGATAAGATGTGTGCTTTTATGGGTTGATCTATTTCTTCCTCCCCCTTTCAGGTGTAAAGCTCAGAGAGAAGCAACTTAGCGGCAACATGATATCACAACTAGGATTTCGGGGTGCGTTGACACATGTTTTTATAGTGGAGAGTTCTTTTGACACTAATCGTTCATTCTCCATATTCGGATCGCGTCTTAGGCATGGTGCCACAAATCTGCAATTGCAGTTTTATTTTGGTGCTCCACAACTTTTGTATTTGTATTTTGCATTAGACTTTCAACGTGTTGTCTTCGGAGTGCTCGTATTCCTCTTGAGGGCTGCTAATTTTTATATTACTCTGGATCATTTGTCTTTCGACATTTTTAAGGAGATAAGCGTCGGGCTTTTTTTCCGATATCATGAAAAATGTCTGGTTCTCTGCCGAAATGGTAAGGTAATCCATCTCTCGACTCGTTATTTCGAGCATCCACTCAGGGAACAGCCGAACCGAGATGCAGGACAATAAATTAACATCATAAAAGAACATCTTTTCTGTTTCAGTTTAGGGGGTTGTGTTCTTTAAAAATATTAAAAATTTGAAATTTTTTTATTATTAAAATATTAAAAATTTGAAAATAAAATTTTTTATAGGATCAATTGTATATTTTATGAAGTTTTATATTTAATTTAAAAAATTAAAAAATTTAGATTTTTAATATTTTATTGATGAATTTTTTTTCAGAATTTGTTTTTATTGATTTTTAGAAGAAACAAAACCCTTCATAGATCGTTGACCTCTGTGGAAATTCGAATGTTCTTCAGGTTCTGTGTGTTGGGTGGTAAAGGCTACTGTGGGCATACATATTCATCGGCTTGTAATTTACACTTACAATGAGTTTGTTAAAAGAACTGGCAGGGGTACGTATGCTACTTATGGTTCGAATCTTTTGAAAGTGTAAATGATATCGTGGGATGAGACGTAGGTAGGATCGCGTTTTGGTTGAGATGTATAATTCGCCGGTTAACATGTAGTCAAAGGTTATTCTATCCAACGACCTAGAGGAACATGGCCTCTTTCTAGTTCGTAGCGCACCAGCACACTCTTGTCGGGTGAGAAAAGGGAACTTTGTAGTTAAAATTTCTTTTTATTCCATATGAAAACGGTTGATGTTGTTGGGTATTAAATTGGCGACTTTTGTTCATAAAATATTCATGAAAGGAAGACAGACTACTTATGACGGATTGAGAAAAAGAAGTTATACATTTAAAATGATTCCTAACATTATTATTGAACAAATTTTAACATATAAAATTTTCACTTTAATTACTATATAAATTCATTTTATTCACAAAATCAGTTTTAACTTTTAACACTAACTTTTGAAATGGACAAAAATTAACCTTAAACAAGACCTTATAATTTTTACAAAAAAGTAAAGTTCAAATTCTACAAATTCAACTGAGATCAAGCCATCTTTTGTGCTACCTAAATTCGACGAAATAAAAATGAAAAACTCATTTCCTTTAAAGCTGTCGTTTGTATTACCAGAATTCATTTCACATAAATTCTATTTGTGTAACTTATTCAGGCGAAAATGAAAATCCTCAAGTCAACCTTTGAATGTGCTAAAAATCAACCTCCTAACTGGAGAAGAATTGACCGATGATGCCACTCGTCCCGCAATTGGAGCCCTCTTACGCCCAATAACCTTTCACGTCAATTTTAAAAGATACACAAATATCTTTACATGAAATTTATTTCTGTTGAATTCAATTTCATTAAAAAAATAAATTTTCGTTAATTTATTTTTAACTAATTCCATATACACAAACACATCTCAAGTGATAAACCTTCGAGAATAAACCATAGCCTACGTAAACCACCTAAAACATCTTACAGTAGTACCCTATAAAGGAAATAAAACAATGTACCTCGGTTTACAAAGCTTGCACAAAAACATATTTACAATTGCCCATATTTGTTACGCATCAACAAGATATATAACTTTCCCAAAAAGCAAATATCGATAAAATACATCACATGAAGATTCACCTGGTCAGATCGTGATGGAAGCAGTGAATAAAATCTCTATCTCGTGCAAGCGAAGGATCCCAACTTGGACAAGTCTGGAATCCAAAATGACAGCTCAGATGATCCAGTTGCAAACATGAGTAATCCCGGAGACCACTTTATCACTGGCGGCTCATTATCAGTGCTTGACCAGCAAGCCACCTTATCATGCAATAGTAGCCAATCAGCGAAAAAAAAGAACACGATCTCTTTCCTGAAAGAATACGACTTCAAAAAAAAAAACCAAGATCTAATGCAATATGTTTAAGGGTCTGTTCTTGTTGCGTGACAATTGAAGTGCTGATTCCAAGAACCATAAAAAATATAATAAATGGGGTTTAAACAAAAGAACCTTTCCATTTCTAACATTCCATGCATAAATGCTTCCATCACCAGAACCTGCCAAAAAAAGTAAGAAAAAATGATGCCAGTTTCCTATTTTGAAAATGCATTGTGCAAACTGGATGTTAGAAGGGTTGATTAATATGAAAGCAGGTAAACACATTTGGAGTTCATAGGTCAGGGTGCATATATCTATAGAAGCATATGGAAAAGATCAATCCGGGGGTTGAAAATTAGCTGGCATATGATGGTCAAAGAACTCGCAAATGGAAATGAGAATATTAGATAGCATTGAAAATCGACTCAGAATTTCTTTCACCTGATATAATGTACAGTCCATCAGGACTAAAAGAAGCCTCCAATGTTGAATTGCTAGAAACAGGCTTAACCTTGTAGCTGGATAACTATAAAACAACATTTTTGATGTTATAGTCCAAATTAAAATCGTCAAAGTACGATCCTATAATAATTACTAGAAATTTGAACACTCGAGTTGCAATCATGAACTACATCTAAATGCTCTTTAAAAATTCAAACTCTACGTAAGTAGCTCCTTACTAGTGTACCCCGAAAAGAGTCAAGCACATGAATATGGCCATCCATGGTGGTCAACAGGATAAGTCGACCATCACCACTGAATTTCACAACATTTGCTTCAGACATATCTCCACCAGCAGAGAAAATTTCAAATGGACCCTATTGGAAAAAAAATGATGAAAATTTCAGTTGTAAAAAAAAATTCACTTGAAAGGAAAACTATCTAACTTACCTTTTCATATTTACGGGCATCAAACATTCTTACAAAACCTTTGAAGGCAATAGCAAATACCATCCCCTGGTCGTCATAAGAAACTGCTGGTCTTCCCTGAACCCGAAGAAGTCCCTGAAATGCATACAGAGAAAAATCTAAAATGAAAAGAAATGAAAATTCTTTGTGAAAAGAACTTGCTTGATTTTCTACCTGGGATTTCTCAGCTCGTTGATCCCACAAAAGAACGGTTCGATCATAAGAGCCAGAGATAAAGCATTCTTTTCGGGGACACAAAGAAAGAGAAACAACCCTAGGAAAGAACAAAGAAGAAGCATACCCGAAGTAAGAATTTCAAAAGTATAAAAGTTTCATCTATCAACCTAGCAAATATACCTATCATGATGACCTTTAAAGTATCGTAGGTACTTGTTGTCATTGAGTGAAAGGAGTCTTAGAGATTCTACACGCAAAGAAATTCATGGGTTCAAAATATAGGTATAGTGGCCAATAATGGATAAAAAATATGGAAAATGCAGGTAGACAAGTGTACCATCCCAGCCATTTTTTGATGAATATATGACTGTTGTTGGGTGAGAGGTGAAACAGACTAGATCAACCCCATACTTTTTGCTGTTTATGGTCTTCACACACCTGTCAATAAAATTCATAATTGACTGTTACAGAAAAACTAATGTGACAAATACAAGTAAATGAGTTCCTAAAGAATACGGAATCATGGTAATTCAGTAAATCAAAATAAGGGAGATTGAGAAGGAATATAAAGGTGAAATATCATACGCGGCATTGTTAATGTCATACAGCCGGATTGACTCATCATCACTTGCTGTAACAAGATAATTTGTTGCTCTGTGAAAATCTAGAGAACTGATTCTACAGTTCTGAAAATTTGTTATGAACAGTTAGCAAAACTACAACAAAAATAATAAGCTTAATACAGTAAGTGTAACATGAATCCCCTAAAACTGAAAAACATGAAAGAAACTATATGCATCGTAAAAGAAACATTTTACCACTATATTATGAATAGAAAGAAATTCATTATTACAGTGTATATAGTCGTCATGTATTTATCATGGTAACCATACAAATTTTAATACTTGATTTATACTTACAAAGCAGACAAAATAAACTGTTTTCCTTCATCCAACTTTATTAAAGCTTAAAGCTTTTGCACAAGTTAATACCATTTCCGATCACATTCAACAATTATAATGAATTCCCATTTATTCTTAAGAACGATCATTTGTTGTTGGTAAATTGGTTGTGATTTTTTAAAATTAAAATGTAAAAAACAACTCACTGAGGTATCAGCATGCACTTGAAAGCTACACCCTGAATATAGAGAAGCACACATACAACTTCCATTCATTATGTGCCAAGTGAAGAATGGTCCATTGCTAACTTCTGTAGTCTCTCCAGTTATCACAAGCTTTGTTATTTCTCACCATGCTTTTGACTAAGTTCCTCTTTCTCATTTCATAAGAAGGAAAAATAGAGAGAAGGTTTTGGTCTCTCAACCCAATAAATCAAAGCTTTTGTCATGATCAGCCTCCTCAGACAAACAGCCATCAACAATTTTTTCCCACAACAAATGATTATAGGATTGAACCTCTGACAATGCTATCAAAGAAAATATGGGCCTCTCTCTCATATGGTTTCCTAGTAACATTTCATGGAATTCTTGGCAACTGTATTATAATGAAAGAAGCCACAGAATCTGTGGTGTTCCTTTTATGCAAGGAGCTGCAAGGATAATAAGACCAGTTGATAGAGACGTTGACAGGAATGATTCTTGCCTATCTTGGTGGCCAACATTGAAACTGCCAAAGATACTCAGAGAGGTAAGACCAGTTGATGGCAGATGTTGACAGGAATGACTCTTGCCCATCTTGGTGGCCAATGTTGAACCTACCAAAGATACTAGGAGAGGTGGACGCCCCATCTGATGCATGAACCAAAAGGATTTCATTTTTTGCTAAAAATTGAAAGAATTTTTGGTAATTAAGTACTTTGGTAGTAATCTTGATAATTCTCTCTCTTTCTCTCTCACTCACTCTCTCTCTCCCTCTATATCTCTCACACAGTTTCTTAATGACATTCCATGGAATGCTTGGCAACTGTATTCTAATCAAAGACACCACAGACTCTCTGATTGCTTGGGGTGTTGACCAGAGTGTTTCTTGCCTATCTTGGTAGTTGACAGTGAACCTACCAGAGACAGACGTGAACCTCCCAACTTCAATGAATCTAAAGGATTTTTGGCACATGGTGCTTAAGTTGAAATCTTGATAGTTCAGGGGATCACCCTTGGTATTCATATATTAGCTGAGTGTACACATGGCAGTATAATGGCAGATTCTAAGTGGTTACAAGAAGTTATCCATTAGTGTCCACATAAGTAAAGGGTTCATTACATTCCTCCCACCTTAAGAACCCTCATCACCATCAATGGTCAAATTGGGATATTTCCAATGAAGCTTCATGTAGTCCTCACAAGTTTTTCTTTGCCATGACCATGTCATTTGATCAGCCATTCCATCATTGGTCTTCCTCAATTCACTATCCTTCAATCACGGACCATCTCTAGAATGCTATCATCATCTTCTATCAGCCACACTAAAGGGAGAGTCACATTGGCTTACTATCACTGATTTTCCTCTTTAACAGAAACACAAAACACGGGATGGGTGTAGCTTCCAGTTGGAGATTCATGTTAATACAAAACCAATCACACATGTAGGAGACCATAAATGGTCTGTTGTAACATGCAGATAGCTAGTGGTTTTGTGACGACCCCATTGAGAGCTGCTAGAACGAAGCAAATAACAATGTGGTGGTAATTGATCTATGGTGGAAAATGGAATGCTGCAGTTCGAGGTGCAGCTCTCTCCAATACAATAGTCAGATACAATCAACAACAAAAACCCCAAAACCCTACTTCTTCCCTTAAATACCATTACTAATACGACCTGACCCAAATAACTAGACAACTGAAAAAGGCCACATGTGAATTTGCAAAAGCTGGTTGAGAAGTTTCTCTTGGGGCTCGAAAAGGATAGAATCACAAACAACATCAAAGAGAATTGTTAGCATCAAATATCACAGAACACAAAAAAGATCCAAATGAAAACTATTATGAGAGAAGATTGCATTCAGAAGTAAATGAAAAGGCTAACAATGAACCGTGTTTAAAAGGGAAAAAAGGCATCATACGTAGTCTCTGAAGGCCACACCAACTTCCATGCTCTTGAGCACCTCATCTGACAGCTCCATCGACACTCGCTCTATCATGCCACAAAATATTAGAAAATGACGATTGCCATAATATTAAAACGAAATTCACATATTAAAATAAGGCATATGAAAAACCTCTCCGTAATATTGCATGGCTAAAGTACCTCTCCCTAACAATAAATACTATAAACAATAAACAAACTAAAACTGCAGCATCACCATAAAATTCACTATTCACTAGGTCATCAACACTCCAAATATACATATACAATCCCAAATATACATTCTCAAAACAATAGGGATTTCTGCATAATATCCACCTGAAAGACCAGCCATCTACAATTCGTCCTCTCCAACTCAATCCCAGCCCAAGTCACTTCTCAGAACCTATAAAAAAGTTAGTCACAAATAAGGTGAGTTACACCTGAAAGTGTTCAACTATTTACCCAAAAATCAAACAGCCATCAACATAAATATGCATGCAATGCTATGGAAAGACATCATCACTTTTCAACACAATGAGTAAAATATCGATATAAATATGCATGTATAAGTGCAAGACAAATCACCATCAAATCAATGAATTTTATGATAAATACATCTAACTATGATTGCATTCAACCCCCTGTAGCATAAGTTTAAGAGTAGACTAATCACACCAACTTGGAGGTTATACATACACCCAATGACTAGGCCCAAGAGTCAATTAAACAATCATCTCAAAGGTCATACTTATGCCCTATGACTAGACCCAAGAGTTGACTAAATAATCATCTCCAGGGTCAGACATATGCCTTGTGGCTGAGGCCAAGAGTCAATTAACCAATCATCTCAAAGATCACACTTACACCTTATGACTGATCCAAGAGTTGACTAAACAATTATCTCAAAGGTCACACTTATACACTGTGATTATGCTCAATATTTAACTAAATCATCATAATTATGTGCACAATATCGCAATTTCACCTCATAGCCAGTCTTACACCATAGCCATAAATAGATATCCAATCATGCAAGTGTGTTTACAAACCTATTCCCCAAAAGTCAAATAGGGCACGCACAATCACATCTCAAGTTCATCATGCACACAATATGTATGCATCACAAACCACTTCACCAAAACAAGGGGAAACTCATGGTTCACATTATGCAAATTCCGAAACAAATAAGTGAATGCATGCAGGGTACAAACAGATGCTACACATGCTTGTCTAACTCTACTCATGATAAAAGACAATAATCATGCAATAAAACACAATAATCATGTAGATCAAGAGGAAAATGACTTTTTGGACACATAGGAGCTTATATTTCGTTTGGTAATAATCTTTTAGCTCTAACTTATCATCATTACAACACAAATCCCTACACACAAGTTTTTATCTCACGATTCACTATCGAACTCAACTCCACTTGGTAACAAGACTTAGTTCCCAACTCTTAGCAATGTTTAGAGTTGAAACACCTCGTTACTAAACACACCTTAAATCAAACTCCTCTCACCTCTCTTCCTCGTGCACGGACGGTAGGCAGCAGCTTCTCTCGCACGTCGCCTCTCCGCAGCACGCGCAGACGCACGGACTTTCCTGTGTTTGCGACGACTGTGCTCGAAGTGTGGCATCTACCTAGTTTGTTTCCGTTTTCTCCTTGCTGTAAATCTTGACAAGATCGACGTCTCACACACGCCGGTACCGGACGGAAGTGCCTTTTCTCCTCGCTCCCACTACGCGCGCCGTCCCCTGCAACACGCGCACAAGCAGAATTATGCAGGTTCATTTTAGGAAACGTAATAATTAGTATGTCGAAGGGTAGTAAGGACTACTACATATTGTTGTATGGTCGGCTGCCACTCGAATTACGGCCTTTTACAATTGTTACCATTTGCATACCTCATCATTGATCCACCGTCTTCCTTGCGATATCATCTCCGATCAGCTCACTCAGGTCGGAGTCGTCACACACCCGTCCTCCTCCCCTTCTCTCCACGGGCGATCTCCTCCCAAGTCCACTCCTCGCGCCCGCCCGCGCGGCGTTCCACCTCTCTCTGACGCGGCTAGGGTACCGGTCCTCTCCCCGCTCGCGGGGGTTTACGGAGGCGAGAAAATTTACCCATCTCCGTTCGCCGAACCCCGCGACTTTTTTTATAGAAAATATTAATTTTTTAAACGTGTAGATAAAAATTAAGAATTTAATTTTTTTAATTTTCATACGATAAGTTTAATATAAAAAAAATAGATTTTTTTAATTTCTTGCTTTTACACTCGAGAGAAGGGAAACTTTCCTTTCCTCTTTCTGCACCTTTCTTTTCTCTTTTTCTCGATCACATGTCGTTGTCTTCTTTTTCCATTTCTCGATTGCTGGTCGTTGTTAGATGAATCAAATTCAAAATAGTTACAGTAATTGTTATTATATTATAATTTTAAATTTTATTACGTAAGAATTTTATTATATTAAGATATTTACAGAAATTTAATTTTTATTTATACTTTTTGTCAAACATTAATGTCTATTATTTTTTAATTTTCATCGATATTTTCTATTTTTATTTTCAATTTTTCTTTTTATCTAAATTTCTATTTTCACATTTCCATCGTACATTGTAAGGTTTGACATTTCATGATTTTTATTTTTTAATAAATAAATTTTTAATCATCTTAAATATAAAATTTATTTAACCACTATAATAATATTTAATAATTAAGAGGCCTGAAAAACAAGTCATCTTATATTTGAAATTCTATTGATACATTAGAATTATCTCGAAGTAATAATTTTTTTACAAAAAAATTATTTAAAAATTTAAATACAAAATAAAGATTTTCTTGTGACATAAAAGCAGCCTATTTTTATTTTTACATATTTTCAAAAGCTGATCACTTTTTTTCCTGAAAAACAAGGATAATTAAAAAATAGAATTTGAGGTTGAAAAATAAGGAAATCAAAATGTAAAGAGGGTTGAAGGTTTAAGACCTAAACAAATCTCTAGATTCTGAAATTTTCTATTCCAATCATTTTAAAAACAATCACTTTCTTTCTTGAAGATATAAATAAACCTTAAATGATAGAAAAATAAGAAGGTTTGTGTCTTTGATAAGTATACGAAATAGTGAAAAATGACAAAAAAATAATAAGTTAAATTTTTCATAATTTTTTATTACTTTTCATATTTTTCAAAGATACAAATTTTTCTAAAATTTGAAAATATTCGAGAAATCAAATAGATAAACAAAAGAGAGTTTAGAATTTAAGATTTTAAAATAACTTTTTTTCTCTGATGAACCAATCTTGTTACATTTTTCACAACACCGCGGCATGGTATGGCATGGCGGAGGGCATATGAACCACAATATTTAACAAAATGACTGCTCAATTTTCTTGCTCACTTCACCTTTCAAAAAAAAAAAAAAACTTTGATGCACATTTCATAAAAGTACAGAGATCATCAAAATTTAACTTTCACTAAAGAACATGCCAATATGTAAGGCATAAGAAGTGAGGTATAAGTAGACAACGCTTGAAATATTTCATAGCGGGAAATCTAATCAGGAAAAACAAGTTAACATAGATACAGATTGATTAAAAGTGATAATAGACACAACGCATGAGCATAATATACAACAAAAGACACCGATAAACACAAACTAAATCAGACAGTGGCGTCTGCTACCATCCGTGGTTTCAAATCCTTCAACTTTGGAACTTTAAATCTTGAAGAAAACAGCATCGGGCTTTCTGGTGTTGCAAAGGATCTTTCCATTGCCCTTGTACATCGCCGGAGTGCCTGATGGTAAAGGCAAAGTTATCAATGGATCGTTGCTAGTAAATGGATGACATATGGCAGTTTTTTTGAAGGATAACGACTAAAAACCACTGATCAATTCATGCCTGAATACCAATAGAATCAACAAGTATGATTATATTTCAGTTGAAGGAAGTGAATTATGTGCTTAGTAGTATTTTGACAAGAATTAAATAAGCGATTTATAACAGAGAGGTTTCTGTTCTTGATAAATTGAAGGTGCCTGCAAATTCGATACTCATGGTTTGGTTATAGTTATTCCTAGTACACAATTCAAAATCTGGACATGTTTCTTGTTCTGAAGTCTATAAAAAACATAACTGTAATTGGTTTAGGATATAATTCATACTTGTATATTAAGACTCAATATAATACACAAGTGGAAGCAAATCAATACCCTTGACATTATTTAAGATCAACAGGAGCATTAAACATCAATGAAGAGCAGCAAATGCAACCAACGTCACTGAAAAGGCAACTGGAACCTAAAAATAATGCCAACAAAATATGGAACTTACATGAGGTGCACTAGACGTTTGACATCCATGTGAACCATCCGATAGACACATTTGCTCTTGCAGGACACAACCATTCCCACTTTCCAAACTTGAGAAACGCTTCCTATATTGAACAGTCTGACACTTCTTTGCCATTGGTTTAGAGTTAACTCTCAATATCCTTGAAGATCTTCTTGGCTTATCAATATTGGACTGGTAATTTCTTGATTTGGCATTCCTCCCACTCTTTTCATTTTCTAATCTCCTTAACTCATCAATATCAGTCTTAACTTTCACTAACTTTTCATTAGCTAGTTCCTTTTCTCTGGAGCACTTCTTCAATTTGAACTCAGCCCCACTCAAGTCAGACCTCAATCTGGCAATTGTTTCATCCTTCTTGGTGACAGATGACTGCAACTTCTCAATGGTAGTCTGGAGCTTCTCTATGACTGCCTGGGCTTGCTCAAGCTCTAAGTGCTTAGAATTTCGCAAGTTATTGCAATCTTCATCCAAATTCTTAAATTGATGCCATATGAAATCCTTCTCTGCCAACAATGCGGAAATCTCAGAATCTTTCTTTGATATGAGCTTTTTATGTGCATTTTTGAATTTCTTCATTTCTGCTTCTAGCTTCATAGTTTTGTATTTATCTTCCTTGTGATCTTCCACAGTTTTTGCATTTTCATCTGCTGTCTTCTTACCAAGATCTATGATCTTTTGACCCAAAGTTCCAATATAAGCAAGAAAATCCTCCAAATCCTTTTCAGAATTTTCTGTTCCAAAAACACATCAAATAAATAGGAAAAAAGGATTAGGCTAGGATCAAGGAGTCTGCTATTTCCTGAATAGGAAAATAGGAAAAAAGAATCAAGAACATCAAATGAATAAGAATGACTCATCAAATAACAGACAATTCACGTATTTTAAAAAATCATGATCGGTAGAATCACAAACAAGCAGTAATCAGGTCTGAAATAGAATTGGAGCAATCCCAACCTTTGATTTAAAAATTTAATGAAGACTAGAGCAATTTCTTTAGTTCTTGCAGACTCAGGTTTGCCATGCAAGATCTCCTTAGCTAATAGGATATCCACGTGAATCTTCCTGCCAATGACAAAGACAGTTTGGCTATGCGATATGATATTGGGCAGCTAAACAACGAACCTAGACTTGACAATTTTTGCTATAATATTATACGACTCATTTGTCAATAAATTTGGCCATTTGACCTAGGCTCGTTGATGTAGTGAGGCACTTGGCTTCTGGAATTAAGACCACATGAGTGTTTGTGATAGATTCTGAGAAAAACCCCAAGATAGAGGATTCATAATACCGAAAACAGAGCTTTCGATTTTGTCTTGGAAAGTCTTAAAGAAAAGGGTTAGGAGGTTTAAGAGGATCCATATCATATAGGCAACTCCTCACCTCCTCTAGGTTTGAAAATTCCCAAGTTTCCCAGTCCTGATCTTGATCAACCTGAATGGGAAAATAATGGATACTGGTTTCCAACAGAAAGGGCATTGAACTGAAAAAAAGTCCTTGAAGGCAGAACCCACCTCCCCAATATGAATGATTTTTTTCCTGACAACATCTAGTTCACAAATAATGTTGCTGCTTAATCCTTGACTAGCTCTTCTATGAAAGAAGAGACTAAAACAACAAATGCAATTTCATTTATTTTAAAAAATCATATCCTTAGAATCACAAGCAAGTAGCCAAACGGGTCTACAATAGACTTGGAGCAAAATCTCAATCCTCCATTTAAAAATCAAATGAAGTCGACTTTTTAGTCCTTACAGACACACCGAAGAGCAAAAGACATTTCTTTTTAGATTTTTTTTTTCCTACATGCCATTTTAAAATGTTGGCTGATCACTTATATCATTATAAAATACCTATTTATCAGCATTCCCTCTTGACAGTCAAGTCTTTTCTAGAATACCATCATGATTAAAAACTGTAGTTTAACACCTACATAGGCTGTTATTTGTGTGTAAGTACTTTTTTACCCCCTCTCACTTGTTAAATTACCCCCTACCTCTCCTCTCCCTTACACCATGGGAGTCCCATCCATGATGGAGGAATACATTGAAGGTGGTAACTTGATTGGGTTAGAATAAGAAGATAAAAAAGGTAATTTGATCATTTTCCATGTATGATAAAATAATAAAAACTAAAGGTCAAGTTAAACTTGTAACAAAAATGATACTTTAGTATAATGTTAGATTTTGGTACAACTAAAATACTGATAAACAGGCATTTTATAATGACATACATAATAATATAAGATTTTACTATGACATGCAAACAAAAAAATCATTTCTTTTTCTTCCACGGAAATAAGTATGTAATCTTTAAACTACAGAAGAGGAGGAAAACAACCTACCAAAACGAATAAATCAATGAGCCTGAAAACATCGGAAAAAGAATCAAATTTCCTACAAAATAAATAATGTGAGCGATCGCAAGGAAAGGGAGAAACCCACTGACCAAACTCATCCTTGTAGAACAACATGTCCCTTCTCATCAACTCAAGAAGCAGCTCCATCTTCGCCTCTTGTGCGCGATTCTCCATGTCCTGCATCCTCTCCATCTGTGGCCGACACGAGAACATCCATCATCCCTTCTCCGAACAAGAGCAAAACCACCAAAGATCCACTTTCTAGGGTTTTTTGGTACCTGGGAGAGCTGAGACCGGAGGCAGCGGATCTTGGAGTGCCACCGGATGTGCTGCCTCTTGGTGTACTCCTCCATTAACTTCCGCTCGCGGACTAGATCTTCAACTTGCGACCTCTGCTCCTTCAGCATCAGCAGGAAAGACGACAGGATTTTCTGCCACTGGGGGCGTGGCGACGACAAAGACGCTGCCTCCGACGCCACCACGAGGCTGGAGGTGTTCTGATGGGCGGCCAGCCATGGCGGCTGCGAGCCATTCGATCGATCCATTGCAGAGGAACAGCGACAGCAACGGAGAGAGAGAGAGTGAGAGAGCCGCCGAGGCGAGGTCGGAGAGAGACGTTGGGCTCGAACTTTTAAAAGTTCGCAGCTGGGTTTTGTCATAATTAGCAAACAAAGTTGGGGTTTTTGTACAAATATCCACAGAAAAAATTATTATTTCAGAAAACTCCCATATAGCTTTTATATACGTAATTTTTTAACACACACCCCTTATTATTATTAGGGTTTGAAGTTCATGACATCTATTGTTTTAAAGTTGTAATGTCTATTTTTAAGTTATCATATGCAATGTAGATGATATTCACATGCATTATATGTGATGTTTTTTAAACATGCTTTGCTGTATGTATTGATATTGTAAGATGTATCACGCGATATTTTTTTGTGCATGAGTAGTGGGAAAGGTGATGGCGTGCAAAGGAATAGATAACATAAGTGGCATGCATGTGAAAGTGTTGTGCATGAAAGGGCTTTTGGTATATAAGTGGCGAGAAAGTTGATGGCATGCAAAAGGATTACATGCCTGGTAAGAAAGGCGATGACATGCAAAGGAATTGTGTGCGAACAACAAGAATGGTGATGATGCATGAAGGGGTAGGTAGGTGCGCTCTGTGTATTTGCGAGGTGTGCGGACATGGGAGAGAAGAGACTAAATGCGCATGGGAGAGGAAACATGGCATATGTTTTGACACCCAATGATCATAAAATGCATCATCAACAAGCAATGCACCATATCAAATCCAAAATCCACGTGTCTGAAATAAGGTTTTCACAGAAATTGCTGAGTTTGATGTTAAGATTTTGAGTCACCATTTGAGTTTTGTTACTTCTTTCCAAGACAACAATGATTTGAGTTTTGAAGTAAAGAAAGATGTCTTTCCTCTTGTTTTAGGTGTTACTCCAATCATTTTTTCTTAACATTTCATCTACTGGTCTCTTCAACCCTAGCTTAGTTTTTTAATGCTTAGTTTTCTATAATGTGTTCTCACAAAATCATTGTTCTCTCTTGTGTAGCATTAATTTCTATGATCCTTCAACATATATTTTTCTTTGATGAGATTGATTCCACAATGTCATCTCCTAAGAAATCATGTTATAACAGTTTGTTTTTTATTCATAATCCACAACAACATCTGGTGAGAACATTGACCATATGCAAGACATTTTGTTAATGACTTTTGTATATACCTTGGAGACTCCCTGGTCTCTTAGAAATCCAAGAAACAATCTAGTCTCTCAATTCAGTGATCACAAGGTATGAATTCACTTGGATATGAGTATAAAAACAGACGATGCAACTACTCTTCCCTCACATTATAAAACCTACAAGGAAAGAAATTTTCAGATTTTTTATGACCATTTGGAGTTCTTGTAGCCATTACACTTTATTATGATAGTACTGCAACACTGTAAAACCTTGTTTTTCATGAGCATGCAAAGACATAGTAAAGTAGTTTTAGGTATAGAACATTGACTCCTTTCAGTAATGGATATCATGGTGAAGGGCCTTCCATGGGATAAAACACTTAACAAAGAGAGGTAGAAAATCCCTGCGTTTGGGGAGATTAGCTTTTTATTGCAGGAAATAAATGTGCTTGGGAGTACAATGACAAAAGAATTACCTTGTTCTACTACCACAAAAACATGACCAATCTATGTATTATTTCAATAAAAAAATTGTGTCACTGCATCATCCTCATGAAGTCACACATGAATCAGGATTTGGATGTTAGAAGAAGACAGAGATGTCAAGAAGAAGGAAACCAAAAAAAACAGAAGAAGAAGAAGGAAACCAAAAAAAACAGAAGAAGAAGAAGGAAACCAAAAAAAACAGAAGAAGAAGAAGGAAACCAAAAAAAACAGAAGAAGAAGAAGGAAACCAAAAAAAACAGAAGAAGAAGAAAGAAACCACACACACA
>JAMKPZ010004170.1:0-34788 GCA_024699675.1 Amphibolis antarctica
TATATATTTTAGTATAAAATATTAAAATTATTTGATAAATATTATTTTAGATTATTATAGTATATTGTAAAAAAATAAAGATAAAAAGTAAAAAAAACTTAAATAAACGGAACCTTGGCACGAATTCAAAATCTGTAACAGAAAGACGTACGGTGCAGAAATGCTGGGGTGTCGATTCTTGGAAAAAAGCCTGGGATTGTTAGGTGCGTGCCGATCCTTTTTGAATGCCTTGCGAATATGTTTCGTTTTCAAAGTCGCAATTTCTTTGTTTTTTTCTTTTTAATTTTATTTGGAGGAGCAGACGCTGCAGACCACCTTCTTTCTTGAGTTCATACCGCACACAAACTCAACACAAAACCCTTGAAAGTCAAACCATGTGATTTTTTAATGTGCCAAACAAATATCTCATGTTAATCGTAAAAGTAATATTACAGTGATTGAGAAATTTTATAACATTCAAAATCTCGATTTCAAAAGTCCACTCGGGTAATACTTTAAGAAAAAAAACGAATATCTCAATCATGTGCTTCCTATTCCTAGTATTCTAGTAATAAATATATGTGTATATATATATAGAAAAAAATGATTCTGTAGGTGTCTATAGAAGTTGATTCTGTAAGTACCAATTGGATCAATATTTAACGGCAGTTGGATCAAGAGAGAGTGTGTGTGTGTCTGAAAAAAAACTTCCGTTGATGACACTCACGTAGAAGCAGTCAATTTATTTTAATACAAAAAATTCACAAAAAGTCTCCTACGAGATTTGCGATACTTGCGACTTGCGATTTTTTTTCCCCAATCAAAGTCACCTGTGATTCCTTGTCTCCCCGGAGTCTCCTCGTCTTCCCCTCGATCTTTTTAAAGTTATTGAATGAAACACAGAAGGACGTTAGTTAACGTTGGATCTACTGACGAGCTACAATTGTGCTTTCATGTTATTAAAAGTTGATTTATTAAATGCATTAATTATACTTTCATTTAATATGAATGAATATTTATTGAGGGAAAAATGTTTGCAACATTTATTGAGAAAAAAGTTAGTTAGATCGACAAACTATTAATTACATTAAGTACAAAGTAAAATATGTTTAATCTGAAATGCTACATTTAATTATCAATCACTCTGTAAAAAATAGATAAATGTAAAAGTAAATAGATAATTACATATTCAAGTTAACATTTACAGAGTGATTGATAATTATCAACTATTCTGTAAAATTAATTATCAATAGACTAAGATTATTATCAACTACTACGTAAAGTTATTAACGTACTTTGAAATTTAAAGTTAATTATCTTAGTCTGTTGGTAATTTAAAAGTTGTAATATGTATACCTTTACAGAGTGGTTGATAATTACAAAGTGGTTGATAACTTTAATTAAATGTTGCAACGCTAACTTTACAAAGTGGTTGATAATTTCAAAGTTTCACTCATTTATTGTCACACTTTTAATTAAAGAATCAACCATTCTCGAATTGTCAAAAGCTATTGGATAATAAACAGCAAGTATAATGCCTCGAACAGGACTATTCTGAAATGCAAGGGCTTGATGACTTAGAGTTCAATATTAGAATGGAAGGGTCGGTTAGCCATCTTGATGGAGAAGGAGAAGAAAGTGCAAGTCCACATCATGTCATGAAATTTTCTTCGGAGGATGATGCATATAATTTTTATAATGCATATGCAATGAAGAAATGTTTTGCTATTAGAAAAAGTTGGTTTAGAAAATCAAGCTGTGATGCATAAAATAAAACTGAATTGGTGCACACTATTTTTGGATTCCATATAACATACACATTCAAAATTATTTTATGGAATCAGTCTTGTGAAGTTGATATTGGACATAGGATATGATGTCAATCAATGGCCCAGAAAATCCTTCAAGACATGATCTTTTACAGTGGTTGAATATAATAAATTCATTTCTAATGCACCAGTTACAGACATACAATAATAATCAACAAGTGAATAGGTACATACGTTGATTGGACAAGATTTGTTCTCCTGCAAAGGTTGTGTATATTACACAATTAGGAGAACAAATTGGTCAACAAATTTCAGAAACTATAATAAGTTCTGTTCAAAATTGGAGGAGAAATCAAGGATAACCTGTACTTTTCTGATTTCTTGTTGAATTGTAATGTTAAGTGATTGGAACGTTTGTTTGTATATGTGATTGAATTGTAATTCAAGGGTATTTTTATCTTATTTATCTTTTCAGTGAAAGGTGGATTTATTAATTTTATCTGTCTGAATGCTTACAATTATTCTTTAACCCCAATATTTTGTTGAATAATGACAACAATGGGAACATATAGTTGAAAATTAAAACACTACATAAGTACACTTAAAACAATAGATAATTACACTTAAAATTCTTAACTTTAGGTGTTTTAAGAATGTGAAAAAGTAAAATACAACATCAAATTAATTGAAATTTGAAAATTGAAAAGGAAAACAATAGATAATTACAATATCAAAATAATTTGGTGATCATCGAAAAGGGGGCCATTGTCGAGTATTATGTATTGATGATGAATACTTAATTAATGTTTAAACATGATCTCATGGTAATTTAAAAGTCATAATTATATTTGCTAATTATCTATTTACTTATTACTTAAACATAACTGAAAATATTATTTAAGTTAATGCTAAATTAATTAGTACTCGAACGCTCGATTCAGTTTAAGTGTTTTAAATATTTAATCAAAATATTTTTTAATTAAAATCGAAATATTTTTTAAAAAATCCACCATAATATTGAAGTTAGTAGACTAAATATGTTAAATATTTAGAACAGTTCAGCTTGATATTGAAATGAGTATAGTTACTTAAATAAGTGTTAGATATGAATATAGTTTATGAAATATTATAGTAGAATGCCACGTAAAATTTAAGTTCACACGTGATGAAAGAATCGATGTTTTGTGTTAAAAAATTGGACGATTGTATTAAAAGACCGGCGTTTTAACATTCACACGTGACTTTTTAAGTTAGATGCCTGTGTTTTAAAGTACACGTCGTGTGTGAATAGTAGTTAGGTGTTTTAAGGGTATGTCTCTAAGACTATTATGTTTTGATGATGAATACTTAATTAATGTTTAATTATGATGTGATGGTAACTTAAAAGTCATAATTATATTTGCTAATTGTTTATTTACTTATTACTTGAATATAACTGGAAATATTATTTAAGTTAATGCTAAATTATTTAACACTATACCCTTTCGATTCAAGTTAACTGTTTTTCATATTTAATCAAAATTTTTTTTAATTAAAATCGAATTAATTAAAAATACAGTCCACTCTAATATTTAACTTAGTAGATTACATATGTTTAATATTTAGAATATTTCGTCTTGATATTGAGATGGGTATAGTTACTTAAATAAGTGTTAGATATAAATATAGTTCGTGAAAAATCACAGTAAAATGTTACGTGAAATTTTAAATTCACACGTGATGAGAGAATTGGCGTTTTGTATTAAAAGACTGACGTTTTAACATTAACACGTGACTTGCTAAGTTGGGCGCGTAAAGTTAACGTCTTTACTTTACGGTTTCACGTAGAATAAAGTCTTCCTTTTCAAATCTCTTTTAAATATATCACATAAAGCACTTATTTGAAAATCGTAAATACTTTATTTTACTTAACTATATGACATAATATTTAATGAAAATCTCTTTTAAATCAATATTGACTTTTTAAGTTGAAAGCATGCATTATACAGTCAGATCATAAAGTTAACGTCAATTATTAAAAAATATAAAAAAAATTATTTTAAAAATTATATTAATTAAAAAAACGTAAATTTTAAATTCACATGATCATACCGTCAAATAGTCAAACCTTAAGGTAACAGTACGTTAGAATCTGAAGTAAATTTGCATATAATTGCGTCTTCCGACAATAAAATCTCGTACGTTAGATTTGCCACCTACGACAGCGTATAATTTCACCCAACTAAAAAATTCGAGAAGCTCAGCCGGTCGCCGGCGTGTACGGTTGGAACGCGGCTTCAAATATCTTTACCTTTTTAAGATACATTTGTAAAATTACTTTTAATCTTAATTATTTAAAATTATTAAAATTAAAATATTTTATTATCAAACGTCTTGAAAATCTTTGGAAAAAGATTTAAATTCTGATGAATCAAAAGGATAGAGGAAGCAGGCAAGTCTCCCTTGCATTAATTTGTGGTGTAGATGTTACAGCAATTAACGGTAACTGAAAAAAGCAGGGAAGATCGATGAAGAGGATGCTCTGGATGGGTACCAGTGGATTGCCCAATGCTTTGAGCGGAGGAGCATTAATTTTCCCGGTCGGTGATGAAGACATCAGTGCTGGGAGACCAAGATGAAGAGGTTGTTGGGGTAGTCAAGTTGGTGGTGCCGGCGGGCGCAGGTGGAATCTCCAGGCTGCGCGGGGTCGGCGGAGGTTGACGCCACTCCGGCAACGGCCCCGCCAGAAGCAAATTCTGGAGGAGTGGCCCGGCCTTCACGACTGCCTCCAGCAGCCTTCCCTTCTCCGGAAGCTCCCTCTTTGACGCCAGCTGCACGCACCTAAGATCACCCAGTTCCCCCTCGCCCGTCATCGCCGACACCATGCTGCTCTCGTCCGACGAGGTGGACAGGGCGGCGGACGACGCGTACGTGCCGCCGTTCTCGTCCGAGAGCTTGTCGAGCCGTTGAAGATGGATGGCGTGGAGGAGGGCCATGGCTTGGCGGCACTGTTGCCGCGCTTCGTCTCTCTCCCTTGTGGTGGTATGGAGCAGTGCCCGGATGTTGGCCAGTTCACCCTCCATCCTCACGAGCTGCTCCTGTGCCACCGCCCGGGTGGACTCCAGCTCCACGGTGGCGTACAGCAACGCCTGCCTTAGCTCCTCCTTGTCATCATCTACCTGAGACCAGTTCCAATTCAGATGGTCATGTTAAGATTCCGGATTTTACCGATCGAATTAAGCAGACGAAGAAGAGGTGCTTCCACCTTTCCATGGGCAAGAGCAGCCCAGACGTCGCTGGTGCAGAGCAGAGGAGAAGCAGGTGACAAGTAGTCGTCCATGGAGAAGACTCACAGTGACGGAGGAGCAAGGAATGAGAATAAAATCTGTCAGTTCTTATTTTGACAGCCTTATTAATATTTAAAGGTCACGAATATTATTACCGTGTCCGTCCACATCAACCTCGTCAAAGATATCTGGAGAAAGCATGGGACGAGCGGTGGACTTTTGACCCGACCCGACCATTGGTATTTAGTAGAATAGAAGGGGTTGGGTGGGCCGGTGGGCTTCTGACCCAACCATTGGTATTTAGTAGACTAGAAGGGGTTGGGTGGGCCGGTGGGCTTCTGACCCAACCATTGGTATTTAGTAGACTAAAAGGGGTTGGGTGGGCCGGTGGGCTTCTGACCCAACAGCATGGTATCCTACATCCGTGGAATTTCGAATGACGCTGAACTAAAAGTCGTTCTTGTCTTTTGAGTAGAAAAATTGCAAAGAGTCGTAATGAACTCTGTAGAGAATAACCCTGCAGGGATATGTGAAAAAATATACTCCCATGTTAGAAGTTACTACAGAGATAGAAGTTGATGGGTTTTTTTCATTTTTTTTCAAAAATTGTCCGTAGCTGAGTTTATGAAAAATAGGATTATAGGATTCATTCATTCTATAATATCGAAAATTTTAATTTTTTTAAATAATACAAATATCAACTGTCTCCTTCCCCAAAGCATGGCCTAACGGACAAAAACACCACTTTTATGTTGATTTAACTAAACGAAATGATCCAGTGCTGTTTGTGTTTTTTGTAAATTAATAAAAAGAAAATTTAGAAATATATTAAAAATCTCGAAATAATTTTTTATATAGGATAATTTATGTATTTTATGAAAATTTAAGAAAATTTATATTTAATTTTAAAAAAATTAAAAATATTTTAGATTTTTAACATTTTAATAATAATAAAAATTCTAGATTTTTTCGCTTGATCTTGCCGTGCGACCATGTGTCGCGCACGTGTCCGACGTATTACTCTTACATGAATAAAATAAAATTTAAATGTAAATTAATATATATAAAGAAGAATCTTTTTATTTTTTTAACTGAATGTGTACATTTCGATACGATATCAAAACCAAAAGATCTCGATAAAGCTATACATATCTACCTGAGCGTTGAAATATAGTTCTGTATATATGGATAAAAAAGTAAAAATAGAATTAAATAGCTATTATGATATTGTTTTTCGGGCATAGTAGTGGCGTGCATTTCTTTTTCTTATGTCTTGCTATTTCAACATTAAAAATGAATTCAAATATTTTTTGTTATTAATCATACATATTATCGATATTTAATTTTAACATTTTTTAAATGTGACGAGAGAGAGAGAGAGTGACATCAGTGCAAAATAAATGCATAGATGACATCATTCATCGGATGCGTACGCCGGAGTTGTTAAGTTCGTTGAGAAATTTTTTTTATATCGTGGGGATGAGAAAATTTTTTAAGACACATTTTATTTTTTGTCATTCGTATCGATAGATTTGTTGATAAAACTCTTATTTGTTTGTTGTTCGTACTTTCTTGTTGTACATACTTGTTTACTTCTTATTTACTTGTAGATATGATGTTGAAATTCTTATTTACTTATGATCACTTATTATCTTACATTTATCTTTGTTATAAGTAAAGAAAAACTCTCTATTCAATAAGTTTAATTAAATTCTAAAATTATATATTTTTTATAATTTCAATTCTTATTAATTCCTTTTCGTGTACACAAATACCTTAATTTTTAATTTTTGTCATTTTCGTTATGTGTACAAATAACTAACATGAGAATTCATTTTTCGTTATTTCTATTTCTCGATAGGAATTAAATTATAATTATTTTTTACATTATTTTTGCACATAATTAAATTTATTGTAATCGCAAAATATCTAAAGGTTCAAAATTTCCCTGAATTATCAATTTTACTTTGCTCTTCTTCTTCTTTTTGTTATGCCGTACCTCCTCCCTCTTTCCATGTGCCTCCATTCCCTTCTTCCACCCCACACCACCACCATATATTTGCTCATCCTCCTCTCAGCGCGACAGCATTGCTCCTCTCAACATGTGACCACACAATTTTCTTGCTTGCTACATCACACCTCTTCACATGCTTGCCATGTAAAGTCCACAGTCCAGGCACGTACTCTTTGATGTATAAATAATATATATGAGCAAGTCAAAATGATGAAGTTTTTGAAACGCTTAATTTGGAAGAAGTTAACATATCTCCTCCCCGTATGGAAAAGCCTAGCTAATCAGTGTTACCACTATTGTTGTGACCTGTGATAACAACTGCAACGAGAGATTTGTCACCATTGTATTTATGGGTCTCATACAAATATAAGCATATTACTAAAGCTGATCTGTTCATATCTTACTTTCAATCTTACTTTCAATCTTACTCTATTTATTGTAAAATTATTTTTTAACTTTTATTTTATAATATTACCACTCACCCATCTAACTAAGTATTTTTATTTATGTAACGTTAATTTTTTACATGTAATAAAATTTATATTCCAACATATATTTTCAACAGCAAGGTATTATCTAACAAATAACAATTACATGAAATTTTCCAATCACCATTGTTGTGCAGATGATGATAGGCAGAAATTGATAGATGTGGTTAATAGACAATTACTAATAAGACTATTATAGATCACCTCATTATTGTGAGTGAAACTCTCTTAACATGTTCGCTTAAGTCATATATATGATTGCAATGATATAATCATTGGTGGCAGTTCTTTTTAATTTTTAAAATTACTTTTAACATTATAATTATTATATAATGTATAAATTTTTATTATTTAAATTACTATATAATTTTAATTTTACTTAAAAGTTAAAATTAAAATTAATTTTATGAATAAATTTAAATTAATATAATAATTAAAATAATAAAAAATTATAATAATATTATTATTAAAAGAAAATTTAAAAATCAAAATATCAAATAAAGTCAAATCTGCTCAAATTCATAAGAAAGGGGTGAATGTTGCCTACGTACATGAGAGGAGCTGGTCGTTCATGCTCTCCGCTGGAATCGACGTAATGGATGTGATGCGTCGCTCAGGCCTACAGAAGTAGTGCTTGCTTTCACTCGCCAATCTCCGAACAAACGGCAGAAAAGTAAATCCCCATGGATACTGCTGAGATACAGCGGTGTCGGCAGAGCTGCGAACTGCGACGACGAACACTGTTGGAGATTTGGGTACTGTTTACCTTTTTTTTTTCTTTTAAATTTTAAAAAAGTTTTGATTAATGATAATATATATATTATTATTATTATTTAATTATTAAATTTATTTTTTCTTATTTTAAAATTATTTACCTAAAAATTACAATTTTCTACTTTTAAAGTGTGAAAATGGAATTGATGAATTGGTGGGAGGAGGGCGAAGAGGTAAGTAGATCTACTGTTTGCCGTGCTCTGCATTTTTTTGAAGAATTTTTTTGTGTGGATCGGTGAGAGGAAGATGAATGAAGACTTTGGAGATCAGGGATTGAGAACAGGGAGGATTAGGTATATTTATTTCGCTCCGTGACTTCTCGTACCTGTGCCGCTGGACGATGCAGTCCATCGTCATCTCCTCAAGGTGAGTGCTTAGCTCTAAAATCCTTTTTGTTTTAAAAAAAATTATGCAAAGTGTTGTCATTAATAATCTCTTCACTCTAATTTTTTTATTCAAATAAATAAGATAATATGATAAAATAATTAAATTTTCAAATAAATTAACCGATAATGATATAAAAATAATGATAATTTATCAATATCATACCAGATGGGTCAAAATTGATAACACGTAAAAACATTGGGTAAACTGACAAACAACTGCTGAATAATTTTTATGAGCTTGCGTGCACCTGGAAAGTGAAATTCAAGTCATGAATATAAAGTGTACTTTCCTAATATTTATACTTCTTTCGAAATTTTATCGGTGTGTTTTTCTCGTCAATTTTTTTTTGACATCTTGATAGTAAAATAGCTACATATTGCAATGGGACCGAGGGTTCAATTTTTTTTTTTTTAAGATGTTTAGGTTAAAGGAATGTTATTGTGAATTTATAAGAAATTTAAAATTACCACTTCGGTGATCACCGAGGGTTCGAATCTTAACAAAGGAGAAGAAGAAAATGCGCTTTCCACGACCGTTGTCTGCTTCTCGTTTCTCGGCTCAACTTGAATATACTTTCCGTGAATATTTATTTGTTCGGTCCTCTCTCCTGTGTTTCTTCTTCTTTTGCCTGGGAAATCCAACCTCACTACACACCTTTCCCCATTGCCGATTTCGCCTCCTTCGGCTTCCTCACTGAAACCTCCCTCCTCCTCCTTCGCCGCCGCCGCCGCCACTTCCGGTTCCTTGCTTCCCCACAACTCCCACTTCCCCCACCGCCGCCAAAAACCCGAATGCTCCTTCTCCTCTCCACCGCCTGCATTCTCCTCCAGCTTCCCAACGCGGTCCCACTCATTCTTCCCTCCAACTCCTCCCAGTCATTCTTCTCCGACCCCGATGCCGTCGCCGTCGACCTCCAAAAGTGTGTACACCTCTCTATCCTTCGATCCAAAATGTGGGTTTTCACTTTCACCCTAGTTACGCTTTAGGCCGTTGTTGTTGTTTGTTTGTTTGTTTTTTTCTTTGGCAGGAAGGTGGAGACCTGTGTCTCTCGTCGTCGGGTGTTGGCTTCGACGCCATCTTGTTTGACGGGGAACCCTATAGATGACTGCTGGCGCTGCGAGCAGAAATGGGCAAATGATCGCCAGCGCCTGGCGGACTGCGGCATTGGATTCGGCCGCCATGCCCTTGGTGGGAAAGGCGGCGAGAGCTACGTCGTCACCGATTCGTCGGACGATAACCCCGTGAACCCAAAACCGGGGACCCTCCGGTATGCCGTCGTACAAGAGGACCCACTCTGGATCACGTTCTCTACCTCCACCACCATCCACCTCTCGGAGGAGCTCATCGTCAACAGCTTCAAGACAATCGACGGTCGGGGCGCCGACGTTCACCTCACCGGCAGCGGCTGCATCACTCTTCAATACGTCTCCAACGTCATTATCCACAACATCCACATCCACCATTGCGTCCCTTCCCGAAAAGCCACCGTGCGGTCGTCCCCGACCCACGTGGGGCAACGGGGGAAGTCTGACGGCGACGGGATCTCGATCTACGGCTCCCGCAAGATCTGGATAGACCACTGCTCCCTCTCCCACTGCACCGACGGCCTGATCGACGCTATCATGGGGTCGACCGGGATCACCATCTCTAACAATTACTTCTCCCACCACAACGACGTGATGCTCCTGGGCCACAGCGACGACTACAAGCCTGATCTATCGATGCAGGTGACCATCGCCTTCAACCACTTCGGAGAAGGGTTGGTGCAACGCATGCCTCGCTGCCGGCTGGGGTACATCCACGTGGTGAACAACGACTTCACAGAGTGGGAGATGTACGCCATCGGTGGCAGCGCCGACCCGACCATCAACAGCCAGGGGAACAGGTACATCGCGCCGGAGAACCCCAACGCGAAGGAGGTGACCAAGAGGGTGGATTGCGATGGGGGCAAGTGGGAGACGTGGGACTGGAGATCGGACAGGGACGTGTTGGAGAACGGCGCCGTGTTCGTGCCCTCGGGTGCTGGGTTGGGCGCCAAGTACGCCAAGGCAGCGAGCGTGGAGCCCAAGTCCGCTGGATTGATCGAGCAGCTCACCATGAACGCCGGCGTCATCGGAGGTTCGAGGTTAGTGCCCCTTCTTCTCTGTCGCTATGCTTTTGTTCCCGTCCTCCGTGCTTTGTTTAATCGTTTATCGGGTAACGGAACCTCACATGGACGTCGTGCGCGTGCCGGCCGAACGGATCGGGTCTGCAAGGCTGAACCGAACACGCCCCTGCAGAAGTTGGGGGTATTTTCACGTGATGTGGGTCCTTTTGCCCAACGTTACCGGTCCAGGGCAGACCCGACAGGGCCATTCTTTCCATTACAATATTTTTGTAGAGCATGGTCCACGGTGACGACTGGTTTCAAAAGGACCTAGAAATCAACCGTAGATCCCTTTTTCTACTGTTACCACCAACTCGCTGATGTGGTGCAGGAGTGCAGATTTGGTTTCTTGGGTTTTGCAGATGGATCGCCCTATGATAATCAAGGTTCGCTGGTGTTACCACTGACTTGCTAAATCAGATAATTGGGATGGTGGTATTACTAGTACTATGGAAGGAAGTAACTTAAAAAAGTTGGGAACCCAATAACAGTAATGCTAATGGCAACAACATAGTTGATATTTCTATTCTATTATTAGAAGTTAAACGGTTTTTGATTCCTACATAAATCAGAAATACCAACATTACAAAAACGGTGTTGTGTCATGCTGTACAATGTGTTGAGTGCATCATGTTGTTGGAATATATAGTTTCACATTGAAAGAAATGTGATGAATTTGGACTTTCAAAATACTTAGAATTTCTTTTTCACTGGTCAATGGTTTTAGTGCAGTGAATTTCATTAGACTAGAGTTTGGTCGCTACAAGCATTACCATCCATTAATTGATGACATTTTTTCTTGGTGAAACTTGCACCGCTTATAAGGGGTAGAAAGAAACGATGACATCCATCAATTGCAATGTGTGTTTCTCTGTTGGTCGATCATATCCTTGAAAATTCAAGATTATTGTGAACTAACAGGCTTTTTTGTGCACTGACCGTTTACAACATCTGGTTGAAAACACTACCTTAAGGTCGTCGATCAACAAGAGATTTTCATAACTCAAATTTTTGTTCATTCGTGGTTGTAGCACAATTGGTTGACCTGGCCTCGAGTACTTAATTTATTGGCATGCTTTCCTTGTATATTTTTGTTGGGCACAGCACGAATCAGATCTCCCTGGCAATAACTAGTTCTAAGTGGTAAAATGCTTTTTGAAATCTGATGAAAGAACACGTATATAGTCTGTGTGGTTGTGGTGCATTGTGATCTGGGTGGATCAGACTTGTCCTACCAACATAATCGCTTGACTATCTTTATGCTGGTCTATACTAAAAGCTGTGGCATCACTGTGTTGCAGGGACGACGACGCAGGAGGTAGTTCTACCCCAGGGACCTCCAACGGAAATGGTGGTGAATACTTCGATGGGTCTCTTGGCATGTTCTTCGCCGGTGGAGGATACATCGGTGACGGTGGTGTGCCGCCGACATGGGCCTTATCTCTTATACTCTTGCAGCTTTCGTTCATCACAATTCTCTTGATTGGTACCGTCGTCTAGTGGAATCACCGAAGAAGAGGGCCTGTATCTGTACCTTCTTGCTCATGCGATGGTGATTTCTTTTTGACGATGCCATTACCGATTCGAATCAGAGTGGAACAGAGGGGTTCTGACATCTGAGGTGTAGAAGAAGTGGAGAAGTTGAATTTCGAAATTGCCACTCTGTCTGATGTAGCGAACGGCTTACGATTGTGGGCTAATTGTCTCTCCGAACATCACAATGACAATTTACCAATTGCAATTTTTGAAACGGTCAAAGTAGCGATCAGAACATGCAAATTTTTCGCCACCATTTAATACTAAAAAGTATATTTAAAAAATTTTAAAAATTGTAAAATTATTTTTATATCGTATCGTTAATGTGTTGATACGAAAATACGAAAATGTGACACACAAACGGTTCGTTATAGTGTCATATCGGTTAAGTCATAGACTTAATTGAACGAGTATTTTTTGCGCCAGGATCCGAAAGATACTGGATCCGGGTTGCACCGCCGGATCCATCTCTCTCACGGACGTTCGGGTCGCCCTTGATGGTTGAGGCCCCGCTACGGCGGTGACGGCGCACGCCTCTACGCCGCCTCCCTGAAATTTGGGTACTCGCCAGTCGCAAATCTTTGCCGCCGTGTTCTCGTCATGGAGGAGGGCAGGTTTTTGATTCCCTCCCTCGTACTTGATTCCGATCATTACCCCCGGAACTTTCGCTCTTCTGAGCTTATTCTCTTGCCAAATTGTTGTTTGATGATCATGACTCATTGCTTCTGTTTGCGAACGGGCGTAGGTGGAATTCCTCTTGCACATCGACCATTACGATCGAAGTATTCGGCCACCAACTACAGCTAGCTCAGGTCGGAAGGTTTTTTTTTTTTTTTTTTGAGCTTCCACATGAAATATGAGATTTGATTGCTTGCCAGAATAAGAAATTATTGTGAAAGTAAGAAAATTTAGATGTCCCTAAATTCTTAAGCCATAGGTGTAACTTCGTGTATGGTTTGTGTATGATTTCTAGTTACAGTCGGTAACCTTTTTCTTTGACATTTCACTCAACAGATTTTTGGTTAACAATTCTTATATATTATGACCTGCTCAAAAAATTCTTATATATTATGGTTTGAGAGATTAACTTCTAGGTTTCTTCACTAAAATAATACGAAGATCTCTATGTACTCCTCAATGTCCATGCATTTTAACAGCTAAAACAGGTTCTTTCCCCCTTTAGGTTACCATCAAGGAAATCTTTGATTTTAGTATTCTTCTGATCTTTTTAAATCTTTTTTAATTTAATTATTGGATCTTCTCCAGGCTCTTTTTTCTTAAAGATCTTATCTTGTGAATAAAATCTGTTACCTTGTCACTTTCTCGTTATCACAATTTCCTTACCTCAGGATCCAAACTCCAAGCATCATGGCACAACTGTTTGGGATGCATCAATGGTCTTTGTAAAATATCTGGTGCTTCACTTATCTCTTTTTTATTTTTCTAATAAATTCTATGCGTCTCCATAAGACATAATTTTACATATCATTTATCATCTTTTACATATAAGATTCTCAATTATATAACTTAAAATTAATTGAAATTCTGGAGTAAGTTAAATTGGTGTCAGGATGCCTGAAATTAGTTTTATTTTACACTGCTCATGTATCCATCCAACATGAATCTAATCAAAAGAAAAGTTTAATGATTGCAAAATATCTGAAATAAAAAAATTATTCTTAGGTGAATCAAACACCAAAAGATATCCCTGTTGTTGCGACAACTGGTTTGCTGCTACTCAAAAAAAAAAACTGGTTTACATTTTTTATGCAAAACTTCTTAATCTTTATGATCTCCGCCCCCCCTGCCCCCCAACCCTTGTGGAAAATGATACCCTCATTTAGGGCACTATCAAGGAAAATGAGTAATAAATGATAATTGAATTTAAAAGTTATTCTCATAATACTAATATTATACATGCCATTCTCGAGTGTTTTGCGTGCTCAAAACCATCTCCTTCTTGGGTGAGATGTCCTCATAAGATTTTGACACTTTTCTGACAAGGAAATTTCCTTTATATTGTATATAAATAGATTACACTGTCATCTAATTGAATGGAATCGATCTTTATTTTAATTTTATATATGTATTTATTGTTTGATTTTATAATTCATTGCCATAATTGCCTCACCTCTTGCCTGAGACTTCATGGTGTGTTGTCTTGACGTAATTTCTCTCCTTTTCTACTTCAATACGGTAATTGATTTGAGACACACATGTGTCTCTTTTAGCAAAAGAAATTTAATAAATTGATGCCAAACATGAGTTTAAAAATATCAGAAGTTTAATAGACACTTTTATTATCATAAATCAGAAGTTTTATTTTATTTTTTATTGTATCTAGGAAGTTAGAACATTGTTGTAGCTTTTGCTTTTAAATTTCCATGCATTTACATGATGTTGCAAAACATCTTTGACATGCATGTGGTACTTTATATATCAAATAGTTTGTCTTACTACATTCAACTCTGCTTCAGGAAAAGAACTGTAGAAAGGGACCTTTTTGCTTTTCTAAAATGAAAGGAAAACGTGCCATTGAGCTTGGGGCTGGATGTGGTCTTGCTGGAATGGGTAATTTTGCTTTTATTGTAATTAATCATGGAGATAATCTCTCTTTTATTGTATTTTATAATGGCTTTGCATCTTATCTGTTATCTTTTCACTATTAGCAAGTTAGGTCAATGAAGGGCTATGGGCTGCAGTAGGTTTAATGTGGCCAGCAGGAAACAATCCTTGTAAAAGAGAAACTTCTTTCTTGTAGTGTAGATAGGATATTTTTATTTTTAATATAATTCATACTTCTTGTGTTTAATTATCATCAACTTTCTACTTCTGTAGGCATGGCATTGCTAGGGTGTGATGTGATATTGACAGATCAAATTGAGGTGTTGCCATTGCTGAAGAGAAATATTGAGCGCAATACTTCAAGAATTTTGCAAGCAAATCTAGACTCAAGTATGCTGACAAGTTGTCGTACATTTAATATAATCTTTCTCTCCTTGCATCTATATTTTTTAAACCAGTTCAGAGACCAACTTAGTCATCTTCTGAAAAATTAGGAATTGATTGGCGACATGAATATAAATGTTACATGGCATTTTCTCATGCAGATCTAACATTTATAATTAGTAGAATTTTTAAATCATATTTATGCAAACTTGTAAATCTGTAATGGATGGCTGAATATAGCTGCAAAGTTGTCTTTGAATGTTTAAGGGGTGTGGGGTTGTACACTCAGAAAGTGAAGGAAATAGTATCAATATTTATGCTCGCACATTCTCTAGCAAATTCAATTGTCAAACAAATGTCTTAAATCCAAAAATCAATCATTTTTGTAAAATCAATACGATGTTAAATGCTGCAAATTGCAACATGAGAGTTAAAACAAAATTTCCAAAATAGGTCTTAAAACAATACCATAAGGGTTGTACTATTTAGACTAGGTAATTCTTTTTTCTTGAAGTTGAATGATTTCTTGGTAAGCAATAAGCTATTAATATTCACGCATGGCTCATTTAGATTTGAATTGACTCAAACCAAGCTTTTTCTGAGCTGGACTTATAGCAAGCACTGACCAAGAATTTTACCCCCAGTCAATCTTTAGCACACCAATGTTTCTTTTTACCCCTTCGATATTTTATCATGGAATTCTTCTTGAAACTCCTATTTTATGCTGTTTTTAGTCAATTTTTGTTTTTGTGGTCATGCTACTGATACCAAGTACTCTTGATTCTTTAATCTCTTCAGCATCACTTGGTTCCATGCACGTTGCAGAGTTGGATTGGGGAAACCAGGAACATATAAATGTTGTTAGGCCCCCATTTGATTTCATAATTGGCACTGATGTTGTAAGTTACATAGAATTATATATTACATTTATGACATTTTTGCATTATCGTCTCCGACCTTGATGAGCTGAATACACCATGTCAAGCCTTTCTTTTTCTGAATTACACTAATTCTTCAGTTCCTGTTTTCTTTTTAGCATGCTATTTTTATTTTTTAAAATATTCTAGTACATATGTAGTATATATTTGTACACCTATTTAAATCAGGCTTAGGTTGCAAAGAAAATTATTCTGGTTTCCAATCCATTGTTATTGCATATTAATGCTATTCCATGCTTAGATTTTCTCACCAAACATGCTTTCAATTATGCGATGAGAGATAGGCTACTTCGTGCTCCAAGGGGCATCATATGTGGCCACTTGAAATAAATTACAATCTGTTGAAAACTGTGAATTATATTAAACAGTTTTGGTCAAATGTTCACAAACTTCGACAAGATCGTGCAGTGTACAAGGAACTAATATTGAGTTTCCTTTGTTGAGGTATATGCTGAACATCTGTTGGATCCTCTGCAGAAAACTATTGTTGCCTTGTCAGGACCAAGAACAACGATTATGGTAATTTAATACTTTATTGTGGTGTTTCCTTCAAGACTAATAATAATGCCTCTTCTTTCTTTTGAGTTTTCACCCTAACTTTCTCCTAGTTAGGTTATGAGATCCGATCCACAACGGTCCATGATCAAATGATCCATGGGTGGAAGAGTAACTTTAAAATGAAGACTGTTCCTCGATCAAAAGTAATTTTCCTTCGATTGGTGTTTTTTTTTTTTTTTGTTCAGCATATCGAGATATGTAATACCTTATTTCCCATATCAAGCAGATGGACGTAAAATATCAACATCCCAGTATTCAGCTATTTGTAATGGAGATGAAAGCGCAAAATGCGTGTGCAGTGGGTATCAGCCTTGATAGACGTCAAGAGAATAACAGGATATCAGAAGAAAGCACAAGTAATACTAAAAAATCTGGAAGTGAAATTGATCAAGATGCTGAAAACTGTACGTTGGTTGAGTTGAAAGACAACAAAGATCAGGAAAATGATCCAGGAATTCCATTAGGGACGAGTGTGAAGCCTGGTAGCTGGGAAGCAAGAAGATATGGCTCAATGGCTGCAAGGCTTCTCAAAGATGTTACGATAAAGTGAAGAATTTACTTGGAACTGTATTTTCTTCATATCATTATTATTTGAATTTCGTTTAGTATTTTGATGCCATTCAACACAGTTGTAGTGCTTGGGGAGTAGTGCCTTTTCTCCCCTTTCATTTAGCATTATTAAGTATTAGGTATTATTTGTTTACAAATTATTTACTATATATTTTTATTTTTTACTATACATCTTTGTATACAATAACATTTACTAAACACTTTTAATATTTTATATTAAAAAATTATATCAAAAAATTTACATCATGTAATTTTTTTTAAAATATAAATCTAACTTTATCTAATTTTATCTTTTAAATAAATATATTCTTTGTTTGTAATCCCAGTAAAGTTGAAATGAAGTTGATGTCATAGAAAAAATGAAAATTTTAGATGGAAAGAAAAATTGAAAAAATAAAATAAAATTTAAATCAAAATTAAAAAATAAGGGTGTTAGTGTTGGGTGAAAAGTTTTATGGAAAATTTTATGAAGTATTTGTAAAATATATGAAAAAATAAGTAAATACTCAATAATTCATTTTATAAACTTTTTTAAGATAAAGTATTTTTGAATAAATTAAAACTTAATACATTTTTCAAGATTCAACGCTACGTATTTTTCGAACCCGGCCTCATCCATCCGCCACATGCGTCAACGCAAATTGACTGTTTTTGATACAACGATCGATTTTCGTGTTCATGAAAATTTTAATTTTATAAATATCGTCGTCTTTAAAATTGATTAAATTGCTCCAATTAAAATAATGTTTTCGTGCCGTCTGGTTTCATTCAAATTTTAGGTTCGGAGAGCCGTTGGGTTCCCGGACCTCCACACGAGGGATGGTGGAAGAGGAAGTCGGAAGAAGAGAGAGGGAGACGGGGAGAGAAATCCCTAATTCGATTCCGCCCCTCTCTTCGATCCTCTCTTAGGGTTTCTTGCTGTCTTTGTTGTTTTGGGGACGTCCGGGGAAGCCCTTGGGATGTCGCTGGGAGGAAGGCAGCGGCTTGGGGACATAACAAACGTCAAGCAGGATGCCTTGGTCCGGAAATCCATGCCGCGGCAGGAAAGACTCGATGCTGTTGTGGGTACGCAGCAGGAACACTCCAAGCTTCTGATGGTAAGCTTCCTTTCTGGTTTAGTTTGTGCTTCAGATCGTCCTCTTTGTGTTCTCTGACGAGTGACGAGTCTCTTCTTTTAGGGGGACTGTTTTCAGGAGAAAACGGCGCTGTTGAGGCTTCTTGGGGAGAGGAAGTGAGTCTTACCTTGTCTCGTCTGATTCAAGTTTTCGTCTTTTTAAAAAAAAAACCCGATTTAGAGGATAAATTAGTGATTCTAGTTCTTCCATGACCAACGATTTATTTGTTTCATTTCATTTGACTGGGATGTCTCAGTCAAATTATAGAACACACCAACTTGGAGTTGCAGAACCTCCGGACTGCATTCCACAACTTGCAACAGCAGAACTGGCAGCTTGCTCAGACGAATTCTCAGATCCTACAGGTTTTTTTCTCAGATCCTAAACCCAAGCCTATGAATCTTTATTGTATCCCGTTTCCTCAACCGTTGTTTGGGGTTTGCGTCAATTTGAAATTGATCTATGTTTCTCTATAAATGTACTTTGCAGGAGCTTAACATGGGAAAAGATAGAGTATGTTCTTGCAGATCCAAATTTTGTTGTGTTTTTGGAGTAAATGAGCAACAAATGCATTGTATTTTACTGAAATAGCTTTTTGCTTCTTATTTCTAGCTCAAGGTACTACAACACGAGCTTACATGCACAAAATTAGCACTCAAGCATTCGAAAGCAGAAGTTAGTGAACAAGTAACTCTTACAAAGTATATACATACATGCGTTTCTTATCTATCCAGCTGAGGTGTTTAAATTTCAATTTGACAGATAACAGATAAAGGAGAAAACATCCTGGGCGGCATCATCTCCAAAAATGTAATTCTGAAATCACTCTATTTGGTTCGTGCATTAAGCTTGTCAATTCCACTACATTTTTTTAGTTTTCTGTTTTTTAGGAGGAAGAACTGATACAGGGTGATGGTGAGGCAAGGACAGAGCCCCATCTGGAGCCTTGTATTCACAAAGACATACAGGGTGATGGTGAGACAAGGATAGAGTCCCATCTGGAGCCTTGTAGTCGCAAGGACGGTCCATGTAGAAAGTGTAATTTTCTCATTATAGTTTGTTCAATATTGCACACTTCATCAGCTTATTCTAGTCTAAGTTTCCTCTTACGCTTGATCCATGAAGCACAAATAGTTACCTAAGCAAAATGTTGCCCCCTCTTTTGATGTCTATATATACATTTCAGCATTAGACTTGACCTGTCGAACCAATTGTTTTGCAGCACTACTTTCTTCTTCTTCTACACTGACCCTTCAAGTGAAAGGAAAAATTGGTATGAACAAACGGTAAGCATTAGACGGACAGAGCCCCATCTTATGTTCTCCTTTCTCCAAGTAGTCTCTCTCACACACGATAATTATGTTTTTTCTCTGTAAAATTCGTATTAATGTCTTGCACTTCATCTGAACTGAAAGTCACCTGTTGCAACAGGCGTTCCATGCAGAAGCAATCCAGTGACTGCAAACCTCAAACATGTGAATCTTTGTGCCCCAGCAACAAAAAGGATTCAGCGAAAGAAGATCAAAACCAAAACTTGTCAGTCTCCTCTACAGCTAATTCAGACGTGAATACAATTCCCACTAACAAAAAAGAGCAAGCTAATAACAGAAACGCTTCACTTTCCAACACTAACGTAGAAAAACCTGGGAAAAGGAAAGTTCCATCTCTACCTCAAAGCGAAAAGGTTCCAAGATCCTCAATTGGTAGGCCCTTGCGCAGGGCTACAATTGGTGTATCTTACAAGGAAATCCCTCTCAATGTCAAAATGCGCAGAGATTTTTGATTTTGACAGCGTCCAGTTTGCAGTCCTTTTAGGCTTTAGAGCTGAATCTAAGACGCTTGCTGTTGATGGCCAACATAAGGTTGAAATGATTGTGCCAGAATAAGGTTTTGCTTGTTTGATCTATGTTGGCTTGTGTGTAACAACGTTTGTGGTAAAATTGTCTTCGAATGCTCTCGTTGTCACTGCTCTTCCTTTGCAGATATAAACATTTCAGAAGGAAAAATATTATTACAGTCTTGGTTCCTACTTTATTTTCCAAAGGAGATACAGGTTCCATTTGAGATCGATTTTAGTCCGTTTTGAAAATTAAATATAATTAAAGTTAGAGTTAAATTTCATGAATGAGTTAAAATTGTATAGTAATTAAAGTGGTAGAAGTTTATATGTTAAATTTTATATAGTAATAATAATATTAAGAATAATTTTGAAAACCAAAAAAAATCGACTCTAACATTTCTCCTCTAAATGGACAACACATGTGATATTATTGTTGTAATAGTTGCGTGCGGAATTCAATTCGGTTACTATCCATTCTTGCAAAAATAAAATATTTCGTTCTTATCAAATTAATTTTTGCAAATCACATGTTAAACTACTACATATATTCAAAACTAATTTGTCATGTTAAACTACTACATTTATTCAGAACTAATTAGTTAATTTTTGTGACAAACTTTCTTTAAAATTTCCAAAAAAACTGTTGAAAATGGACTGAAAATCAAATTGATCTGCAAATTTCATTTTAGTCTATGCAATACAATTTTATTTACACACTATATATAATTTAAATTAAATCTCTTCAAAATTTTAAAACACAGTTGAGAATTAGTAAGATGATAAAAACGCTAATACCTACAAATTTTGTCAGATCCATATATTTATGTGTAAGATATTAGATATTTTAGACATTATTACCATCTGAAAAATATTTTCAAAAAGCTATAATATTTTTCCTTTATATATATATAGATATAATTAAGCTTGGAAGATGTGACATTGACATTTTAAATCTCAGCAATTAGAAAACAAAAGAAAACGATGCAACCACAATGTCTAAGCTCTTCCTCCATCCCCTTCACTCTTCACCGTCCTTTCCTCTCCATTCTCCTTTCCCGTATCTGTTTCCTTCCCTGATGGAGCAACCGCAATGTTGTGCGCGGAATCAACAGGATCAAGCAACCAAAATACACGAGCCCTAGATGTGTCGGATGCAACCAACCAATCCCTTTGTTGACACCACAACCTGTCCAACAACATCCATCGTCAATAGCAGGGGAACGGTAGAGGAGGCAAAGGCAGAATGAAGACGATGGAAAGAAATGCTTTTCTCTACAGGGCACGGGGCATTTAATTGGGTTCTGCATCAAGATCGGGCAACAAGTTCCAGTAACTTTGCCTTGTATCCACGTGATTCCGCACGAACGTACCTGCAGGTTGCTCTCTTACGAGCCATCGATCATTATGCACTTGGAATGTTTAGGGAGGGTTTTGAAAAAAAAATAATTAAAAAAAATTAAAATTTTAAATTTGAAAAATGTTTAGAGAGTATTTTCGTATTTTGAAAAAATAAAAAAATATTAAAACTTTTTTTTTTCGTCATTTCTTATCTGTTGGATCTAAAAAAAATTTATAATTGACAAAAATTTCTTTAAAACCTTAACAATGGTGACAGAGGTGCAAATCGATGGAAGGATCGCTGTTGAAAATGGTACGGCAACGACGGTGAAGTAGACAGTGCGTCAGCCAACGGTAGAGAGAAAGGATCATCCCATCGCAAACGCAGCCTCGGTAAATTGGACACATCACTCGATGCGCCATGACATATCAAATATCATTCTTTTTACGAATGCAGGTAAGAAATGTGTTGACGTTGAATTCTGTGATCATATCAACTCCAACGTCAAATTATCACCGCAGGTCTATTGAGATGTGCATTAAATAGAACTGAAGAAATCTTTGAACAAATGAAATAATATGAAAAAAAAGAAGAATTGTGTCGACCGGTCTAGCGGAGTTGCGGTGACATGGATTATTGGAAATTTTAATGTCACGGTACTTGGATGTCCAACATGCCTTAAAATACGCAGCACAACCTGAATTCACGGCAAACTGGCGTAAAAATGGCTTTTTGAATAAAACTTACGAGGAGCTGGTTAGTCAATTTATAGCATTCAACACGTGTGACATTATGCCTGGAAGGTAGAACCACCTGCAGCAAAATGAGATTTCACCATTGCAAGAGCCTTGTATCTATGGGATATCTTATTTTTTTCATCCTTTGGCATCTCAGCATATCTGCATGGTAACACGAGGATGAGGATGATTTTCGGTCAAGCAAATGCGAGGAGGACAGTTGGTAGCTCAGAATACTTACGTCAGATCGTATCCATCTGGTTGAAATATTGGATCCCATCCAAAATCAGCAGGCCCCCTAGGTGATACAATCTTCCCCTGAATTCAAGAAAAACAATGCAAGCTAACAGCATAAATATTCATGCAATGCATCTGGTTTTCTGCAGTTTGAATTTATGATTCAAATCAACAACTTATTTTTTGTGGGAAAGTGTTTCATGTGATAAATGGACCCGTAGTTAGGACTTGGGTCTCCTTGTTCAGTAGTTTCTTACCAGAAGGACAAAAAGCAAGTGCTCTTTTGGACAACAAACTAAAGCAGGTATTTTGCTTGGTTGGATAGCTTAAGCAAAAGCAAAACCAAATCCAAGATGATGGCAAGTCTGTAAGCTTAGTCTTCTCAAAGTTTGTAAGCTTGCAGATTTTGGGAAAAAACTCTAAGGTGCATTTGCTAAGGCACTCTGGTTTCAAAGTTTTAGAGCAGAGTGACACCATAAATGTAATAAAACAGAGTAATTCTAGTGGATAGGAGCAGGATTTCGGAAGTGACGTTTATTTACGTACTCTAGATTATTACAAATGTCTAATTTTATCCTTGTATTGTATAACTTGTCGTAGTAATGTGTTATTTACAATTTTATAATATTATATGTCCCAGTTAATTTATTGCAAGTCAAAAAATTAACAAAAAAATTAATTTAATTAACTTGTTAAATTAGAGAAGATATAAATCATATAATATTTATGAGAAAAATTTTTATAAGTACATTTGTACCTACTTCGGATGAATTTTAACCTGTTGAAGATAAACACTAATATAATGGAAAAATAGCATTCAAAGTAGAGAAATATGTTTTTAGTGTCAAATAGAATATAATTACATAACTTAAAAATAACATAAAGTTAATTTAAACCAAGTATAAACATTGATTACAACGTCGGTAACTACATATAACGTAAGTTATTTTAACAAACATATAATATGACTACTACCATGTCTTGGAATGTTCAAAAGCTTCTTGGCACCTTTTCAAACAAATCAATTTCTATATTGCAGATTTCATCTTGGCAAAAAAAATTTCTTGCATTGACTTTTCAAATTTCAATAGTCATACTTTATAGTGGATCAATTTTAGGAATACCATCTTTTTCCAACAATTCAACACAATTATCAATTGAAAATGCTTCATTCTTAGTCTGCAATGTATTAATGTAAGATTGCAAAGAATTAATTTGGTCATGGTAAACTTTTTTTCCTTCTTGCTTTTACTTTTTTTGCTCTATTTTAGTGAAATTTAAACATTTATGGTGAAATTTCTCTTCGTATTGGTGGGCAGCATAGTCTAATTCTACTCAAAAGTCCATTATTCATTCATGTAAGGAGATTCTGTGTTGAAGTTCTCAACTTGTGATTCAACTAAATGGTTGATTATTTCATTTCATAAGGCTTTCCCTATCCACCACAAAGGGGTAGCCATCACCCAAGAACGTTGGTGTTAACATCCCTAATGGCACCAAGTATGTAAACCTACAGAACTTAACAAGAGAACACAGATCGGGTGATGGTTGGTGGGTGGTGACTCTTAGATTAGTGGCTGACAAACCTAATGGCAACAATTTGACTGCTGAAGGATGAACATGTGGAGTGCAAGCCCTATTACGGTGCAAAAGAGGGATTCATGAGGGAGGTGAATGGAAGACAGCATTGGGACAAGGTAGGGTGTTGGTTGAATTAAAGTATGGGTATATGAGTAATTCACTAGATGGATAGCATGAGCTTTCTCCTGCTCCTCGCTTGCTGTCCAAATGAACGAGGCTTAGAGTACATAAACTACTATTTCCAAGTCCATCACACTTGTGTTTGTGAAGTGATACAAGGGCACAGGAGAATACATGGGTGGGAGCAATGCAAGATGCCTAAACAAGTGCTCTCTCTAAAATCACAATAAATTAACATATATCTATGCAGCTAGAGATACTTTTCCACATTACTTTATTTAAGTTGAGCACTTATACAAATAAGCTATTCCAAATGTGAAATTATCGAGCATATGGAAAAAACAGGTAAGTGCATAATAGTTCATTTTATCACTTAAGTTATTCTCAATCCATTTATTCAACATGCATTATAAATAAGCTAAATTCAATAAAATTTTTCAAATGCAGGCTAAGTGTATAATGACAAAACATCTCTGCTATAAGTTATGTAATATATGAGTGTGATGTATTATATCATACAAATGTTTCTCTGTTTCATCCACCAGATAATTAATGATGATCTACTCTCAATTTTTAGCTTAAGGGACAACATAATTACACATGGATATCCAAATAAGTTGGAAAACTGAAATCATACAAAAAGGGGAATGCAACAGAAATCATCCAGTAAAACGAAGAAATACAAACAAAACTTTTTAAATGTCATGGATGAAATTGCTTCCTGAAAATACCAGCACACCTGGGTCTTTCCAACAAATGTTATGGGCTCAATATCTGGACCCAAAGCAAGAGAGAATACACACATTGCATATGCAGATTTATCATCATAGGCATTTAATATATTGTTCAGACCTGCAGAGACAATCACAGAATTTTGTGAGATAACAATTAAAAGTTTGCATGATATAGAAGACAAGTACGGATGATCCACAACCTTCATGACCAATTTTCTGCAGAAACCATTTTCTGAAGAGCAAGGAAGGAAAAAACAGTCAGTGGTTTGTTATAGCCAAATTTATTAAATCATGCTGTAACAAATGATCACTTTCCGAAGAAGCCTGTATTTCCAGGAAGAAGAGGAGGAAATTTTACATGTAGGGTCCTGGAGTCATGAAAAACGTAGCAATGTTTTGGTCATTTGGTTGTCTAATATATTCTGAGATTTCTGTAACAATAATAGTGCTATTTTCTTAGAAATGAACAAGAGACAAGAACCTGGGAGTCCTTTAAGAGCATTGAAACAGAGACAAGTGTCTTCAACCAACACAGGTCCTTTAGCCTACCATGAGCCAACAAATAAAGATGGTAAAATGCATGAATATTTTTTGCCTTATGTTTAAAATAAATTTTATCATCTATTAATAGAAATTACAAAATTTGAAAAAGATTGGAAAGAAGGTACCCTACCTCATTCACAGCCAAACGAGCTTTTTCTTTTGATATATCTTCAGGCTCTCCTTGCAGTTCTGGCACTACAAAAAGCAGATTCAACAATTATTCACCCCAGTAGCATTATTGTTTTTTTTGGAGCAAACAATAGCCTTTATTTGATATTAGCATTAAAGGGAAAGGATAGATTGGCACAGTTGAACATAGTTTTGAGAAAATCACTGCAATGAAAAAATGAGGTTACCAATAACATTGGAATTCAATTGAAACACACGCTCACATGTGCCATAGAAAACAGCAAAAAGTGTTTGTTTGTGAATTGTGATTCCGCAGAACAATAAACCTCAAGTATTGGATGTTTTTTTTCACGATAAAAGCTTCAAAGTGCATTAAATACAAAAAGCATACCGATCATCACATTCCTGTGCTAATGGAGTAGAGGACTACAACGGATCATTGGATCCTCTAACTACAATATTCCCTTCCAAAAGTTTACTTCAAAAACGCAGACACAAGTTAATAAGTCAAAAAACGCAGAACCAAGTCAATAACTAGAATTCAGTACCTAGGATATAGATGAATTGATGTCTTTACAATGATCTAGATAAAGATTTCCATATTATACAAACTTCCAGCAAAACGGCAGGATGCAATGGTTGATGAGTATAAAGAAAATTCGACCTCAACCACGATTTAATCCATATACATAGAATAATGTTTATGCCTCTATCTACTAAACCATATATCATAACTTCTGCATTTTCTTAGGAGTGTGTAATTGTTAAAAAAAATCCTCAACTTTTCACCAAACGCCCATCGATATCCACATCATGCAGTGGTAAACCTTGCCACATTCCTCGATTAGATGTACGTATTTCCTCAAAGAAAGCGCAGAAAAATAATAACAGTTTTCAAATTCATTGACGAGAATGTAGAAACGAGCGCATATTAAAAAAAATGCAATTTCACCACTTCAATAATACGGAAATCATAATTTCTACGCTTTAATGCGCTTGCTATGGAGAAGATGCATTTAGGTTGGAAGTAAGAGAGTGCTCACGGTCGAGCTTGAGGGATCGGAAAGGAATGGAACTGCCGAGGATGGCCTTGACCTCTTCCAGCTTCTTCGGGTTCCCGGTCACGAAGGTCACCGGCTGCATGAGGACCTTCTTCATCATCGTCCCACCGCCTCTAGATGAAGCAGCAACGGCCGCAGAGGCGGGAGGAGGGCCGGACTTTTGTTCTCCTTCCGCCCTTTTCCCAGTCGGAAACGGCAGCCTGGGATCCGAGAACGTCTCCTGACGAAAGATGCAGGAGAAAATTTGACATTCCATCCCTGTGAATTGTAGAATTGCAAATTGGGGAAAAAAGTTTTCTGCCTACTAACTTGTCTCGAAAAGTTGAATTGGATTAACATTTATTTCGTAAATGAAATTAAGTTTATATTTAGAAATAAGGTTAAGATAGATGAAAGTTTACGTCTTTTATCACGTAGCATGATTCTTAATTTTATTTTTAATTTTTTTTTGTTCAATAATAATAATAATATTAGAAATAATTTTATTTTCCTCTTATTTTTAATTTTTAGAAATATTTTTATTTTCACGGTGATATTTCTATTCTTTAATTTATTTATCTTATTATTAAATTACTTTTTTTATCATTTATCTCAAAAATATTTATTAAAAAATTATTTTTTTCTAAAGTGAAGAAATAAAATTAGTGAACGTGAAACCGAAGTTTTAAAAACAACCCACCAAATCTAACAAGCAGACCCTTGCACGTTGGGCGTCCGGTGCCTGTGCGCGCAAAAAAAGAGGACTTGCGTAGTTGCGGAATTATACACGTGGTGTTCAAATAAGTTGGTGCATGGATGCACGCGTGGAGCCGTGGACCCAAATTTCTTTTTTTTTTTGCCACAAAAGCAAATTCCCTTTTTCTTAATAAAAAATGTTGCAACATTTGTTTTTTATTCATTTTAAAAATGTTAGATAAACAGTAACGATTATTACTTTTATGAAAATTAACTTATTATAGGTTTGTTAAGTTGGTTTAGTTTTAATTACAGTTTTCAACATCAACGATCCAGATTCATGGGATGCTTGACGTGGTATTAGAGTTTTTTGCGTGTGAATTCTTACATTAATAAATATCGTATTTTAATAAAAGTATGTATTTTGATAATGAAATATTTTAGTAATTATAAAAAATTAGAATTGTAAATAATTTAATAAATAATATTAAAATTATATAATAAATTATAAGATAAAAATTTATTTATAAAAATTTATATTATAATAATAATATATAAATGTATAAATAATTAAAACTTACAAGAACTGACACGATAAGATTGTTGAGCTACGCGGATGCCTTGCGGCAGTCCTCGGCAGTTTCTGCTCCACGGCTCGTCTTTCGAGGCTGCCACCGCCACCTGGTTGTCACAACCGCCCTGTCCTCCTCCAGCAATGGCCTCCACCACGTCCGCTGGTCTTTCCTTCCCGCGGCTTCGGAAGAGCCCCGCGCTCTTATCTCCCGGAAAATCGTCCTTCTCAAACACAACCGTCGCTGCTTTCCCTCGGTGCTTTAGAAGCTGGGGGGACGTCGCGGTTGTAGGTGGAAATCGGTCGGTACCGCACCGTCGGATGAGCTTCTCGGCGTCTTCGTCTCCGAAGGCATCTCCGAAAGGAGAGGAGGAGATCAAGGCCGTGAAGGACGTCGAGAGGCTGCTCGAGGAGAAGAAGCGGGCGGAGTTGACCTCCCGCATTGCCTCCGGGGTGTTCACCGTGCGACCGTCAGGGTATTTCCTCCATTCTAGGGGCAACGTCTGTCTTCTTTTTTCTCCGTTCTGTCTTCGTCGTTTTTTTTTTTTTTTTTCCCTTCCGAAACTTCTGTGTTTGTCTTCTTTGATGCGTGCGATGATAATTGGGCGAAAGATGGTTTCCTCCGATGTTGAGGGATGGATTGTTGAGACTGGGACCGCTCGGGAAGTTTTTGCTGGAGTTTCTGAGGATTCAGGATGGGAAAGCTGCGGACATTCTGGAAATTCCAGAAGCGAAGGGATCGATTAGTGCTGTGGCCGGGCAGGCGTTCTTTCTTCCGCTTTACGACTTATTCCTCAACTATGGTGGGATTTTCCGCCTCAATTTTGGCCCCAAGGTGTTGTAGATTCCATCACCATACCCTCAAAGTGTGGCCCTTAGGAATAACATAACTAATGGCGTCTTTTTGTATTGCGTTACCGTTACCAGTCCTTTTTGATAGTTTCTGATCCCGATATGGCCCAACATATACTGAGGGACAATTTTAAGGCTTATTCCAAGGTAAGTTGCTGCTTCTGTTTCTGGATACCCGTTTGATTTTGAATTAACCACTGCTTACTGACAATGATTTTCGAAAATAATCTTAAAAATAGCCTTAATGGTTTTGTGGTAAGATATATTCAATAATCACTTGTCCTTTGCTATGATAAATTTGACAACTGAACCGAAGTTACAAAAGAAAACACAAATATCATGCTTCTGTCAGAGCTCGTCATCGTGAAAGGATAAAAAAAGTTTTGATTTGATAAATTCCATTGTTACTTTTTTTATATTACACAGGGTATCTTAGCAGAGATCCTAGAGTTTGTCATGGGAACGGGTTTGATCCCTGCAGATGGGGAAATATGGCGGAGAAGAAGGCGAACTGTGGTTCCTGCATTGCATCAGAAGGTAGCACACTTCTTTATTGATTGCAATGTAGTTAGAGACTTTGATTGCTTATCAACTAATGCCATGGCTTGATTTTTAATATTGTGAACAGTATGTATCTACGATGATTGGCTTATTTGGAGAAGCGTCACATAGGCTCTGTGAGAAGCTGGATGTTGCAGCATCAGAAAGAGAGGATGTGGATATGGAGTCACTTTTTTCACGTCTGACTCTAGATATTATAGGAAAGGCATTGTTTAATTATGATTTTGATTCTTTAACAAATGACACTGGTATAGTTGAGGTATTGTACAAATCCTGTTTGCCTTTTTTCTATTATTCTTTTTCTTGAACTTAACATTCCCTTAGGTTAAACTGTTGTAAAAAAATCTATTTATAATCAACATGCAATTGGCACATGTAGGCTGTTTACACTGCCCTACAAGAATCGGAGAGACGTAGTACTTCACCAATACCTACTTGGGAGATCCCAATATGGAAAGATATATCACCCGTGCAGAGAAAAGTCAATTCAGCTCTCAGACTAATAAATGAGACTCTTGATGAATTGATTGCTATTTGCAAGGTTTTTTTATTTTACTCATGATACTCATATCAATACTTATGTAATGTGCAATTTGTTTTAATGATGCAACTGTTGCAATAGACAAAGTCATTAATGCTTTGTATTAATGACTTCCCTATCCTTGTTCTCCATTGGTATCATACATTTAACATTTTTAGGCTTCATTTGTTTTCAATTTCTTCTAGTTCTTAAAATTACTTTCAACATTATTATTATTGTACATATTCCAATATATAAATTTTTATCACCTAAATTACTTTGCAATTCTAACTTCGTTTGCAAAAATAACTTGAGCTTCAGCTTTATCTAACTCCTAGAGTTGAAAAAAGTGTTTCCGAACACACCCTTAGTTAAGTAGCTCAGAATATATTATTAAAATAAATGATTTCAATCACCTTTCATTTCAAGATATTGTAGACTGTATTTTTTATAATTCTATGTCATTGAATTTTTCTTTCAATATTTTTTGGATTTGTGTGTAACATAACACCAAAAATATCTATCCAAAGAAATATTAAATGAGAACATTCTTCTGAGGATTAATGCTAAAGTTTTCAACCTAGTGATAACTGTAGCTTTTCATATTTCAAGTCAAACATGCTAGAGAAACAAGGGGCTTTCTAATGAACACTTCTTAAGAAAATGAAGCAAATTGTGATACTGACTTATTTGGCTCAGTAAAAATTTGTTTACTGCCAAAAATTCCAATATGTTTTTCTTGTTCAAGGCCATATTTGAATTTAGATAACTCCATTACTGCCAAAGATGTCCCTTCTGAAATAGAGACAACCATAACAGTGGATATCACGCAGGGTAGTATTATCATTTGTAACATTTGCTAACATTTATGGTTTAATGTGATGATTCTGTATATTTGTGTATCAGAGACTGGTTGAGCAGGAGGACTTTCAATTCAGTGAGGAATACATTAATGAAAAGGATCCCAGCATTCTTCATTTTTTGCTGGCTTCAGGAGATGATGTGCTATCTATTTCCTGTACCTGCATTATCTTCTTTCTTCCAATGACATAATGCTTAACGACTTGATTTTATTTTCTATGTTGTAGGTATCTAGCAAACAACTTCGTGATGATTTGATGACAATGCTCATAGCAGGGCATGAAACATCCGCAGCTGTACTGACATGGACCTTTTATCTTCTAACGAAGGTAGATGGCAATATCATTTTTTGTTTTATAAATGTATCCTAATACTCTGTACATTTGGAAACTCTGAACCTGGTGATAGGAGGTATGGAAGAGAAGGATTTTTAAACAAGATGATAAGTTCTAGAATGAAAAAATGAGCTTATTATATATGCTACAAATGAAGTTTCATTGTTGTAACAATGTGTAACTTTCTAATAACTTAAGATAAAATTACAATTTTTCTCCCCATGCATCCACTTCCAGTAATCACCCACATTTCCTTATATTACTTTAAAATTCTTGCGCATCATTATTTATTTATCTTGGAATTTGTTGTAATTCACGTATATTTATACATTCATCATTTCCTTTGAATTTATTTTGAACTCATTTTGCAAAAAACAAATATTGAAATGCGGATATCTAACTAATAGTCAATTAATTATTAATAGAGATATGGCAAAGCATCCTCTCCAAGGGTTGTCTTTAAAAGGTAGATACTCTTAAAATTAGAGTAGGATGGATGAAGTGGGGAAATGTTTTTGAAGTATTATATGATAGGTAGATACCCTTAAAATCAAAGGAAAATTAAATAAAACTACCATTCACCTAGATATACTTTATAATTCAAAATGTTGTGCTTTAAAGCATGATCATATGTAAAAGGTTAGTATGTATTGCTGAAATATGTGATGTTATAAGGTATAGCTTAAAAAAGATTTTATTAGGAATAGAGTAGGAGTTGCACCTATTGAAGATAAGATAAGAGAAAATTAGTTTAGATGATTCAATCGTGTCCTTAAGAGAACAAAGAATGTACCAATTAGGAGAGGTGACTTAATTAGTGCAAAAACAATAGAAGAATTAGAGGTAACTCTAAAAGTACTTAATTAAAATTTGTAAGAAAAGATTAATAATTTAACTGAAAACTTGGTAATAGATAGAAATGATTAGATTAATTTATATAATTTATGCAAGAGCTTATTCATAAAATTATGTGCTCATTAAATAAAGTAGGGGCTTATGCTGCCTACCGCTCTCTTGGATTGCATGGAATCATATTTATTGATTTTAATTTGGCCATATCAAAGTCTTTGTGTTTTTGACGTTTTGACATTTTTGCTTTAGATTGAAATTTCTTAATCTGAAATCGATTTTCCCTTCTTCAAATTTCTGTAGGAACCTAGCATTGCATCCAAGCTTCAAGATGAGGTATGGTCTAACCTTTGCATGCAACTATCTCTATGACATACATACACTATATTGTGAACTTATTACTTAACTTTTTGTTCGATCCTGTTGCTTAGGTAGATGCAGTGTTGGGGGACCGTTTTCCAAACATTGATGATCTGAAGAAACTCAAATATACTACACGAGTAATTAATGAAGTGAGAACTGGTCATTGAACTGCCAGTTTAAGGGTGTTTCCTAGAAACAATTTTCTTAATATTGTTTATTTAGGTTTCATTGGTTCTTTGTATAATTATCCATGCAGTCCTTGAGACTCTACCCACAGCCACCTGTCCTGATTCGCCGTTCTCTTGAAAATGACATGCTTGGGAAGTATGCCATAAACAGGTGATTTTCATTCCTCCAACTTTAATGCCATACACCTGTCAACTGTTGACATCTATGTTTTAGTTAAATTTTATTTTTTAATTTAAATTTTAAGTAAAATGACACTGTTCTTGAACAGTTATTGTCAGTGTTATCTGAGTCAGAAGTTAATGGTTCTAATGGGCTGTGAATCGGTACTTGAAATGGTTATGATTCTTCACTACATTTGTCAACAATTAATAAAGAGCCAGGTTATACACATGCATCTTTAAATTTTAAAAAACGATCTTAGACGTTATTGCATGTTAATAAGAGGTCGTGCCCAACGATTATGTTGTTTTACATTATCATAGGCTGTTTATTCTCCTATTATGTCTGCAGGGGTGAAGATATCTTTATCTCTGTTTGGAATCTGCATCATTGCCCCAATCTTTGGACTGATCCTGAGGCTTTCAATCCTGAAAGGTGGCCTCTGGATGGCCCTAATCCAAATGAGATAAACCAGAATTTCAGGTTTGTGTTTCCTCTAAGGGTTTCAAGTGTTTGTGCTTTATTTACTCCCACCTTTCTTTTGGATAATGATTATTATTTCAAAACTTCAATTCTTTCTTCTGAAGTCTCTTTTTTTGTTGTCACTCCACTCAAAAATTTTTATTTGTTGACCCTGGACCTAATACGCCTAATAATTTTACAGTTATTTGCCTTTTGGAGGAGGACCACGGAAATGCCTTGGGGACATGTTTGCAACATTTGAGGTATAGCTGTTTCTAACTTTAGGGGAAATGTCATTGGCAAGTTTATCATCATCTATGAATCTTTAAGACTAAAGGATCAATACAGAAATTTCATAGACTGTTTTTTCTTCCAAAGCTTAACTTGAAGGCTGAATAGTCTTTCCTTGTATATACATTTTTCTGGTTGAATCCATGATGACTAATGGAGAGAGTTAAATAAAGTTGATGTCATCAGGATATGCTACATTTTTGCAGACCGTAACAGCACTTGCAATGCTCACAAGGAGGTTTAATTTTCAAATGGCTCCTGGAGCACCTCCCGTAAGATCTATTAAATTTATCCTTTTCTAATGTCATCAATAGTTTACTACCTCTGATGATGTTTGTTTATATAATAAATCGGATTATTCAGGTTCTTGTTGAGAATTAGGAAATCCAGGAGGCTGTAGTATATTCATTTAATATTTGCATAGTTTTGACCATTGCACACATTATTCGTATTGTTTTCTACCAATTAGTTAATCAACGTTTTCAACATAAATAGTTAATCAACTTTAATATTTGTAAGGTCTTGCACGATAGAATAAAAGATTGTCAGTTTGAAACTTGACTGACTTCCATATTTGGCAGATTGGTCATACTGACTAGCTTTTGGATATCCGACTTGTCCACAAACTTATATTTTCTCTCATCATACTGCACACCACAATGACTTTGGTTTAGACTGGAAGCATTTCCCTCTGATCAAACTTCACACATTACAACAACCTTGCCCTCAGAATGGAAGCATTTCCCTCTGATCAAACTTCACACATTACAACAACCTTGCCCTCAGAATGGAAGCATTTCCCTCTGATCAAACTTCACACATTACAACAACCTTGCCCTCAGAATGGAAGCATTTCCCTCTGATCAAACTTCACACATTACAACAACCTTGCCCTCAGAATGGAAGCATTTCCCTCTGATCAAACTTCACACATTACAACAACCTTGCCCTCAGAATGGAAGCATTTCCCTCTGATCAAACTTCACACATTACAACAACCTTGCCCTCAGAATGGAAGCATTTCCCTCTGATCAAACTTCACACATTACAACAACCTTGCCCTCAGAATGGAAGCATTTCCCTCTGATCAAACTTCACACATTACAACAACCTTGCCCTCAGAATGGAAGCATTTCCCTCTGATCAAACTTCACACATTACAACAACCTTGCCCTCAGAATGGAAGCATTTCCCTCTGATCAAACTTCACACATTACAACAACCTTGCCCTCAGAATGGAAGCATTTCCCTCTGATCAAACTTCACACATTACAACAACCTTGCCCTCAG
>JAMKPZ010004171.1:0-16758 GCA_024699675.1 Amphibolis antarctica
ATCATGCATGCTTACAAACTAAATAGAAAATAGGAGGTTCATGTCAACTTGAAAAATTCATAACTTGCAAACCATAAACCAAAAATAAAATATTGTATTGAAGGATAGTAAGCAAGTAAACTAAGAAAAATATGAAAAATTTGACAAGTGGGTTAAGAGCAGATTCACAAAAGGTGATCATTCATATAAAGAATCAAGCTAGAAAATGACAGGTTCATATTAACTTAAAAAATCCATATCTTTAAATCTAGAAACTGAAATATAGAAAACAAGTTATCAAATTGAAGTACAGGAAGCATATTTGTAAATAGGATTTGAGATTGAAAGCATATTTGTAAAGTAGAATCATGCATACAAAGAAATCAAATCAGAAAATTGTAGATTCATATTAACTTCAGAAATCTATATCCACTAGCTGAAATGTAACAAATAAGATACCAAATTGAAGTACGGGCTAACAAGCAAAAATGAGAAAGCTGGGATTTTCTTGTTGAATTAAAAACATATTCGTAAAGAAAGTTTGTGCATATTCGTAATAGGTTTATCATAAAAGAAATAACTAAAACATCTCCACAAATCAAGAAATCACAAGCACAACATTTTTCCGTGTTTTTACGCAATGTCCCAAATATTTCCAACATATTTTCCACATCTGGAATACAACTCCAAGACAAAAAGAAATCCAATTGCAATTTCCACTTGGAGGCTAGCTATCTACAATGCCCTTTCCACACACACCCCTAACTCAATTACACCTCAAGATCTAAAAAGATCAACAAAAAACTTAGTGAGCTACAGATCAATAAGCATACTTCTATTCATTTGAAAATCTCAATAATAAAATGCAATGACATGGGAAGGTATAATAAAGTCAACTCATCATGTTCAGGGTTAATGTATGCATGAAAACATGCCCAAATAATTGGCATATTGTAATTATCCAACTATAAATGTAAAATACGAGTAAGTGGGAGTCCCCTCCATCCATCCACAATGGACCCAAGGTAAGAACATAGCTGTCGGCCTGTAGGTTAGCCGGAAACGAACCTAATATCCTCCTAGCAGTGCTGGTCAGTCAGTAGTTCCGTCACCTAGATGGAACCCCTGCCAGCACTTAGTGTGTTTCCAAGGATAGTTCTGTCACCCAAGCGGAACTTTCGCCAACACTAAGTGATTTTGGACGGAACTGCTATTTTCCATGCTTCTATTTCTCTATCTAGGCTAGCCATAAAGTAAAGCTTGTAACGTTACGACTGGCCATAGAGTTAAGCCCATAATGTTACGGTTGAGCGCAAAACCCACAACATTACGGTTGACTATAGAGTAAATCTCGTAGCATTACGGCTGGATGTAGAGTAAAGCCCATAGCGTTCCAGCCGGCCATAGGGTAAAACTCATTATCATTCCCCATTCGGTTGAGTTATGGCCAGCCATAAGGGTTCCAGGGCAAAGCAAAAGGCAATCGGCCCACAAGCCGTTAAACGCCTTGGCTGTTAGTTCCCCAACTCCCACCTAGGTGGGAGGAAATTTCCCACTCTGGCCAAGTCTGGGTTCTGGTCCTCGACCAAGACATTGGATGCTCTCCCGGTAGGATGTCGAACCCCTCAGCTCTCTAGACTCATGATTGGATTTGATCCCAATTGCCAATGCCTTCTTCCTAGCGACTAGCACATTGGTCCTAGCCATTGATTGATGTCTGGATGATATGTTCTAACATGAGCGTCAAGGTGCTGCAAGATCAAGTTAATGTTACTTAAACCTCGTGCTTAATGAATGGTGTAAATCATGGGGTAGAATTCAAGATGCACCCTGAGATACCATTTTCGGATTGCAATGTATGGAAAGTGACACCCTATATAAGGGCATGTCATTTCCATGCAAAGAAAGGTTTTTTTCAAGAGGCTTGTTTGAACCTCGAAGGAGCAAGAACTCGAGGAGCATCGATTGGAATGAAAGACTTCCAACCATCACTGGCCCCTCCTTTTAGGTAACCTTCGAAACCTCTGGCTAGAGGAGCCCCTCCTTAGGGGCCACACAATGCTATGCATGCCAGGGAGGACATCCTCCTTTCTTCTCTTGTCATACTCTTTTCTTCTTCTTTTTATACTTTTCATAACCTCAATTGTACTCGACCTTCCCCCATCCATGAGGGGAAGGTTGAAGGATGCTCTTGGGTTCATTCCTTCGGATATGCTTTTGAAAGATACCGACATGCTTCCTCCCCACTTGGTGAATCCTCCAATGTCGGGTTGAGACCAGTTTTATTGTTGTCTGCTTTCTACGTTTTCATGCGAGAATCCATGCTTTCTTCATATGTTCATCGATTGTTTTGTCATATAATCTGATGTTTCTTGTATCGAGAACGTTAGGCCGCCATCATGGCACATCATCTTCGCTAATAGACAGTCGTCTCCCTGTGGGTCTCCCACCTCTCCTGTCTTACAAGACTAGGTGCATGAATCCTTGCACCTAGAAGGAGAGGCAGTAGGTTGGGTGGATTGCTCCCCCATACCTAGATTTCTAGTAGGCCGGCTGGCAGTCTCACCAGACCTTCAGCTCTTCAGCTAGTGGTCTGTAGTGGTAGCTGTCGTGTCTTTTATGCTTTTTCTCTTCTCATCAGATTTCGCGTGAAGCCTCGTGCTGGAGATTTTCCCATTTGTTTTGTTTAGAAGAGTAACACTACTCCTCCTGATGCCTTGGTGAATCCTCCAGGATGAGGCCATCGGCATGGATCCTTGTTGACTTAGGCTAGGCTGACTAACATGTTTCTTCTTGGAGTCGGAGAGAGGCCATGATTACTCAAGCTGTTTGAGGGTGTCTAACACCTTCCCTAATAGTACCTTGAGTCCCTTATCCAGCTCTCTCATTTTTGCAGATATTGTTCATTTTTGCATTGCTTTACGCCATCTGCACTTTTATCCTTTCGATGGTAGATGAATCCTTCCCAATCAGGTTTTCCTTATTTTCTACACAAAAATAAGGTGGTGACTCCATGTCATGAGCCATCCACCTCGCATGGCGATGTGCTCCATACAACTATCTTCTGTTATTTAAGCCTTGGCCCATTCGTCGATAGGGCCGACAGAAGTTCATGGGCTTCCAGTTGATCACTAGATGAAAGAAGGGGTACAGATTTTTGGCATAGAGAATGCAAAGATGATTGTATGGAGCACATCGTTGTGTGAGGTGGATGGCTCATGAAACGGAGTCACCACCTTATTTTTGCATAGAAAATAAGGAAAACCCAATGGGAAAGGATTCTTCCACAATCATAAGGACAAAAGTGGAGAAACAAAAAGCAATGGTGTAAAGCAATGCAAAAATGAACAATGTTTGTGAAAATGAGAGAGTTGGATATGGGACTCAAGGTACTATTGGGGAAGGTGTTAAGCACCCCTAGATAGCCCGAGTAATCCCAGCCTCTCTCTGGCTCCAAGAAGAAATGTGCTAGTCAACCTAGGCTAAATCAGCAAGGATCCATGCTGACGACTCATCTTGGAGGATTCACCAAGGCATCGGGAGGACTAGTGTTACTCCTCTTGGCAAAACAAATGGGAAAATTACTAGTGTGAGGATTTACGCAAGATCTGGTGAGAAGAGAAAATGATAAAAGACATGGTAGCTACCACTACAAACTGCTAGCTGAAGAGCCAAAGGTCTAGTTAGACTACTGGCCGACCTGCCAAAAATTCAAGTATGGGTGAGCATTCAGCCCAACCTGCCGCCTCTCCTTCTGGGTGCAAGGATTCATGCACCTAGTCTCGTAAGATAGGAGAGGCAGGAGACCCACGGGAAGACAACCATCTGTAAGCGGAGATGATGTGCCATGAAAGTGGCCTAACATTCTCAACATCGGAAACATCAGATTATATAACAAAATGATCGATGAACGTAAGAAGAAAGCATGGATTCTCGCATGAAAACCCAAAAAGCAAAAAATGATAAAACTAGTCTTGACCCAGCATTGAAGGATTCACTAAGCGGGGAGGAAGGATACTGGTACCTTTTGGAAGCATATTCGAAGGAATGAACCTGAGAGCATCCTTCAACCTTCCCCATGTGTGTGGGGGAAGGTCCAGTATGATTGTGGTTATGAAAAGCATAAAAAGAAGAAGAAAAGAGTACAGTGAGAGAGGAAAGGAGGCTGTCCTCCCTAGTGCACCTAGCGTTGCATGGCCCCCAGGGAGGGGCTCCTCTCGCTCGAGGTTTTAGAGGTTACCTAAAAGGAGAGGTTGGCGATGGTCAGAAGTCCTTCATTCTAGTCGGCACTCCTTCAATTCTTGCTCCTTTGGGGTTCAAAAAAAGCTTCTCGAAAAGACCTCCTTTTGCATGGAAATGACATGCCCTTATATAGGGGGTCACTTTCCATACGTTGCGATTCCAAAATGATATCTCAAGGCACATCTTGAATTCTACCCTATGATTTATGCCATTCACTAAGTGTGAGGTTTAAGTATTGTTAACTTGATCCTACAACACCTTGATGCTCACGTTAGAACGTATCATTCGAATGTCAGCCAGTGGCTGAGAACATTGTGCCGGCTATCGGAAAGAAGGCATTGGTGGTCAGGATTAGATCCAATCATGAGTTGGGGTTTCAGCCCCCGACTGAGACACCGAACGCACTCTCGACATGATGTTGAACCCCTAAACATACCAAACTCATGACTGGATCTAATCCCAACCGCCAATGCCTTCTTCCCGATTGCCAGCACATTGGTCTCGGCAATCAGCTGACGTCTCGGTGACACATTCTAACATGAGCATCAAAGTGCCACAGGATCAAGTTAACATTACTTAAACCTTGCACTCAACGAATGGCATAAATCATGGGGTAGAATTGAAGACACGCCCCGAGATACCATTTTTAGATTGCAATGTATGGAAAGTGACCCCCTATATTGTTTCCATGCAAAAGGAGGTTTTTTCAAGAGGCTTTTTTCAAACCTCGAAGGAGCAAGAACCTAAGGAGCACCGACTAGAATGAAGGACTTTTGACCATTGCTAGCCCCTCCTTTCCGGTAACCTCTGAAGCCTCTGGTGAGAGGAGACCCTCCCTTGGGCTGAGCAATGCTATGCACGCCAGGGAGGACGACCTCCTTTCTTCTCTCACCATACTCTTTTCTTCTTTTTTTATACTTTTTGTAACCTCGATCATATTGGACCTTCCCTCACACACAAGTCGAAGGTTGAAGGATGCTCTCAGGTTTATTCCTTTGGATATGCTTCTAAAAGGTATTGGCATCCTTCCTCCCTGCTTGGTGAATCCTCCAAGGCCAGGTCGAGATCAATTTTATCGTTGTCTGCTTTCTAGGATTTCATGTGAGAATCCATGCTTTCTTCATACGTTCATCGATCATTTTGTCATATAATTTGATGTTTCCTATATCGAGAACTTTAGGCACTGTCATGGTGTGTTGTCTCCGCTTACAGATGGCTGTCTCCTTGTGGATTTCCCGCCTCTCTTGTCTTATGAGACTGGGTGCATGAATCCTTGCACCCAGAAGGAGAGGCAGTAGGTTGGGCCGAATGCTCCCCCCTACTCAGATTTCTGGCAGGTTGATTGGCAGTTTCACCAGACCTCTGGCTCTTCAGCTAGCGATCCGTAGCGGTAGCTACCAGTTCTTTTATCTCCTTTCTTTTCCTACTAGGTATTACGTGAATTCTCACGGTAGCAGTTTCTTGTTCGTCTTACCGGTAGGAGTAATGTTATTCCTCCTGATGCCCTAGTGAATCCTCTAGGGTGAGGTTGTCAGCATGGATCCTTGGTGACTTAGGTTGAGTTGACTACCACGTTTCTTTTTGGAGCCAGAGAGAGGTTTGGATTACCTGGGTTGTCTAGGGTGCTTAACACCTTCCCCAACAGTACCTTGAGTCGCTTATCCAGCTCTCTCATTTTCATAGACATTTGTTTCACACTACTTTATGTCGTTGATTGCATGTTTTTGCGCTTTTATCCTTTCGATGGTGGATGAATCCTTTCCCATCAAGTTTTCCTTGTTTTCTACGCAAAAATAAGGTGGCGACTTCATGTCATGAGCCATCTGCCTCGCACGATGATGCACTCCATACAATCATTTTCCATTCTCTATACCTTCGCTCGTTCGCTGGCCTTGCCGAAGGAAGCTCACAGGCTTTTGAGTGATTACTGGATGAAAGAGAGGGTACAGTAGGTCTCATTTCCAACTTGACATCTTGATGTCAAGATGCTGACTAGAAATACATAGTCAAAATTCACTAAGTATAATGTGTAAAAGCAAGTGTTTTATTTGCTTAGCATTGTACTAGAACAATTATTTTGGTTGGGTGAATCCTTGCCATTGTTTGGGTACACTATTTAAAGCTTATCTTGACTTTGAGTGAAAAAATTGGATTTTCTTTTCTCCTCACTATTGTTCTTCTCCTATCCAACCCTAACTTTTCCAAAATACCACCATCTTGATCTACGATGATCAGGTTGAAGGAGATTTTTCACCTATCGTGATTACTTTTAAGATGGTATCAAAGTAGGTTGATCATCACACAAACAGTTGTGACAATCGACGCTTCAACCCTATGATCATTGGTGATTAAACATCCACCTGTGAAAATGACGTCAAGGAGATCAACAATGACCTCGATAAGGTAATCGATGATGAGACCTAGAAGAACTCATAGAAGAACATCCACCACACCCATTAGCATAAAAGAACTCACATGTAGCGACAACGACACGATCAATGACGCATAGAGCATCATGCACTTGTTCCATCCCATTTCTCCTACTACAACTAGGGATGATGATTTTTGATGATCCTCACCCTTTCGCTTGAAGTTTCCAAAGTAGCAACAAATATAGGATTGTGCACTAGTTTTGAAGTAGCATCTAAGGACAACAATTTTTGATGGTCCCCACCCCTTTTGTGTTCACCCTTTTGCAACTTCACCCTTTTGTAACTCTGCCCTTTAGTGATTTCACCTTTTCCACGATTTTGCATAGATCAATTGATTTCCAAGTGATATTGCCTCCTTTATTGTCTGATATTTTTACTCATGGATAGTTCTAGTTCTACCATTGGAAATACCATGTACACCTTAGTATCACATGAATCCTATTGATAAATCCAAGGACTACTCTTGTTGCTCAACTTTTGGGCAGCAATAAATATCCTTCTTAGAGTCATGTCATGACAATAGTGATAAAAACAAAAAATAAATATGGGTTTGTTGATGGGACAATGAAGGAACCAAATGTCAACACTGATTCAAGAGATTATAAACTTTGGTAGGCAAACAACAATCTCATCCTTGGATGGCTTATTAGCTCTATCAAGCTAGAACTTATTAATAGTGTTGTGTACCACAAAAAAGCCAGAGACTTATGGGTCAATCTTTAGGAACAATATTCTCAAAAAAATGGTTTGAGAATATTTAAGCTCAAAAAGAACATTACAAACATTTCACAAGAAGTTTCTGTCACAACATATTACACCAAATTAAGAGGATTGTGGAATGAATTGCATATTATGACAAGAAACCATAACTACAATTGTGGTGGTGTAAAAGTACTACTTTATGAAAAGGAGGAATAAAAAACATTCCAATTTCTTATAAGACTAAAGGATGAGTATAGCACCATAATTGGACAAATTGTTTCAAACAATCTTTTCCCTCCCATCAACAAGGCATACACAATAATCTTACAAGAGGAAGAAAGCAAAAATGTCAAAGATGGCGTGAAGGGTGCTGACTCTTCCATGGTGTTCAATGTTGAGAAACCCAAGTTCAATGTTAGCTAAGGAAAATTGGGACAAGAAAAAAATTTTTGTCCAAATTGCAAAAAATTAGGACACAATGTTGACAAGTGTTATTGGCTCATTGGATTTCCTCTTAAGCACAAATTCCACAAGAAATATGATCTCAAAGTCAGGAAGGATAACAAGTGGGAGAGGAAAATCATCATTTGGATTGGTTTTATTTAAGTTCCTATAATCAATGCACATTTTAACTCTGTCATCTTTCTTTTGGACAGAAACTATGGTGGTCAACCACTTTGGATATTTTACCTATCGAAGGAAGTTGACATTAAATTGCTCACAATGTTACCACTTAAAATAGTAGCCAATAAGTTGAGAACAACAATGCTCCCATCACAAATTCTCAATACATACAATTGATAACAATTCTAGAAGAGAGCAAGAAAAGTCAAATGAATCAATTAATCATTGTGGTAAGATTTTAGCAATGTTAAATTCAATTTGTGATGAGGTTTAGACATTTCATATAGATGCTACTGACCATATTTTCTCCAAACTCAATTTATTTACTCATATGAACTCTAGTTCTAGAAATACCATTAAATTGCCTAACAATGCTTGTGTTGAAAATGTGGGTGTTGGAATTGTTACTTTATTAGAAAATATTACATTAGATAAAGTCTTCTATATGCCTACTTTTAATGTAAACTTAGTCTAAATTAGTAAAATTACAAAAAGTTTAAATTGTGGTGTTTTCTTTTTGCTTAATTATTGCATTTTGTTGGATATTATGACAAAGAGAATGATTGGATTGGCTAAAGAAATTGGAGGCCTATACATCATCAAGCGAAAGCAAGAAACACAAATTACTGGAAGGCACAATTTTTATGCTATGATTACTAAAGAAGTGTAGCATAGATGTCTAGGTTATCATTCTCTTAGTAAAATGTAATCATTAGTCCCTTTATTTTCTAAAAATTTACACTATTCTAAGTTTACTTGTGATGCTTGCCAAATTGGAAAACAATATAGACTCCCTTTCCTTCATGTAATTCATGTGCTTGCAAATTTTTTGATTTGATTCATGTTGACTTATGGGGTAAATTTGATATTCATATTTATGATGGTGGTCATTATTTCCTTACTTTTATAGATGATCATAGTAGATTTACTTGGATTTTCCTCATTAAAACTAAATTTAAAGTTTTTGATTGTTTAAAAAGATTCATCACCAATGTTAAAACCCAGTTTGATGTTGTCACAATAGATTTCCAATCTAACAATGGAGAATATATCTCTAATTTTGCTGAGCAACTTCTCCTTGAGTAGGTCACCATCCACAGTCATAATTGTCCATACACTCCACAATAGAATGGAGTGGTGGAGAGAAAGCATCAACATATATTGGATGTTCTTAGGAGTCTTAGGGTCCAGGTTGGTCTTCCATTGTCTTTTTAGGGATAGTATATGATAATGATGGTTTATCTCATAAATTGTATGCCAAGTACTATTCTCTAAAAAGAAATTTTGTATGTCATCCTATTGTAGAGTTCGTGGGCAAAAGTCATTAATCAACGAAGTTACTCTATAGGTAAACTGGTTTATCAACGGACCTATATATTGCTTTTTCTGTGCAATGAATTTCATTGATATAATAGCAATTATAACTATAGTGGATGATAAAATATGATGAATTATTTCCCATGTAATATGTTGTACTTCATGAAAGGTATTCTTTGATGAGCATTTGCAGGGAAATTCATATAAGTGTAGAGCTGAGAAAATAAATTTAGCTGATGCTTGATCATGAAGAACGTGGACTAACAAGGAAAAGAAGTGGGCTTGCATGGAATGATCTTACATGTCTAGATGTGTACGACGTCCTTGTTAACTGCTAGCTAATGAACTGCTATTCCCTAAGTCTATAAAAGAGTCCCATAGCCATGAAACTGACCCCACCCTCTTCCTTCATCCAAACACCATTCACAGGCACATTCTCCATCTCCTTTATCTTCCACCTTCCACCCACTCATTTCTTCTAAGAGGAGATTGATGACCTCTTCTTCTCCTATCAATTTCTTAGTGTATTTGCTGTTCTTTTCTCTACATGAGCGTATCCTTGAAGGAAAGACTCTTGGCATCGACTGCTTGCTCCTCTGTTTCTTGGTCGAAAGGAGGGTTTGCCAGGTTGATGACTTGGTGGGCTGGAAGTAAAGACAAAAAGAGTGCTTAACCTGAGTAAGTTTCGAAGGGTGAAAATTGCAATGGAGCATTAGGTGTTCTCTCCTTTTCCTTTTTCCTTTTCCTTTACTTTTTTGTTCACCTATCCTATTACATTTGCTTCGATGTTGAGAGAATGATATTATGTTTGACGTACTGTTGAATGTTTATTTTTATTTCTCCAAGTATTCGTAATGTGTTTTGTTTTATGTTTTATGTATCGTTAGCAAAAATAGAAGTGAACAACTCTTAGAAGTTTTAGAAATCTTGAATTGTAACTTAATTTCATTTGAAACTCACTTATATCGCATTTACCAATGAGTTAGCCCATTGCTTAAATGGTTTAACTATAGACTAACGTCATTGGTAAAGTCTTATCAAGTCTACTGAGCGATTTATCAACAAGAAGTCTCGTGGGTAAAGACATTTACCCACGAACCAATTCTGTGGGTTTATGCATTTTCATTGAATTATACTTAAATGCATGCAAATTAAAATATAGAATGTTTTAAAATTGAGAAAAGCTAAGCATTTGGAATTAAAACTCAATTAATAGGATCTTCCAATAGAAAATTTGGATCTTTTATTAAAAGCCTCTCTTTCTAATCCAAATATTCTATGTGAAGAAGAAATTAAAGTTAATGAAAATTCTCTAAAAATTACAAATATAAGAATTGATTAAAGAGCATCCTAGCAATTATTTGGGATAGAGCAACTGTGACATTGCTTTAGTGTTAATTGTTCCAGTAATTGTATCACACCAATTTAACTAATTAAGCACCAATTGAAAATGATCCTTGTGGACAAACCCGTACTTGTACACTAATTACATCTGAACCCATGTACCTGCGATGAAATTAAAATATTTTGAACACACATTTTTAAAAATTAATTTCAAAAAGTTCGAACATGTTTTGACATCATTGCCAGAGATCTATTTCTTGCAATTGGTGCTACTTTTTTCTATTTTGGGTTAGTTAGGATTGCAATAGAATTTATTTGCATTGACTATTGGAAAATTTTATCTAAAAGCTTTATTTCTATTCCAGATTAGTGGAGTATTTTTAGTTGAAATTCTGAATATCATAATGGACTCATATAACTCAGATTGGGGTGATTGTAGGTTTGTTCTAAGAACTAGTTATGAGGATTATAATTATTTTAATTATGTTAGAAGAGATAATTCACCTATAAAATTTAATGACTATTCTTTACAACATGATTTAGAAGGACTTAATGCTAATTCTCAAGATAATTACAATTGGAATGAGAATTATAATTTATGGGAATATAGTGACAATTTAGGAATGCAGAATCATTATTCAATATATAAGTACATGAATGAAAATATAAATTATCAATAAAACTTATCACTGCAGATACAACAATTAATAGATAAAATAGATGAATCAATACAAACATTAGAAAATCTAAATTATTAATAAAACATATCACTGCAGATAAAACAATTAACAGATAAAATAGATGAATCAATACAAACATTAGAGGACAGTAATAGATTGAATGAATTTGAAAATGATAATTATTTGAATTGGTCAGTATTCAAAGGGGATCAGAATGTTCAAGGAATTAATACAGGTTTATCAAATCTTAATGACAATATGATAATGAATGCTAGAACTAATCAAAACTATCTCAAAAGAAAAATATCATTAGAAATAGAACAACTTTCAAATAGAATTAATGAATCATTACAACCAATAGAAGACAATAGAATATTTAATGAGTATGAAAATAGTGATGATTTAAATTGGTTAAATGAAAATCAAAACTACCAAGACGTAAATTCATTAGGAAATAAGTTATTTACAAAGGAGAATGTGCAACCATTAGAGATAATTGAGGAAAATGAGTATTGTAATTCAACTTCATTTAATCATATGGAGAAATTAGATGAAATTCAAAGATCGATTGATTTGTTTATAAGGAATTCATCTAATTCTAATATCTCTGAACTTGATAATACTTCACAAGAAAAACCAAAAGATGTAAGTATTATATTAAGATCTAATGTAACTTATGAAGGTCCTAAAAAGGGTGATAATGAAGAAAATATTAATGTAGAAGGAAATGATAATTTTATAGATAAAGAGGATATTAATGTAGAATCTAATCCAGAAAACAAACCTGATGCTAAACTAGAGGAAATCAAGCACAGTAAAGAATATGAAAATATTAAAGAATTTGAAAATAGTAATATTAAGACATTAAAAATAAAGATAAGTTATCAAATGAAAATCATTTTCCATTTCCACATAGAATGAGAAATGCTAAGTAGCAAGAATTGGAACAAATCATTAAAATATTTGAGCAAGTTAAAGTCAATATTCTATTGTTGGAAATTATTATATAGGTTCCTTCATAAGCTAAATATTTTAAAACTCTTTGTACTAAGAATAGAAGGAGGAAAATATTAAGAAAAACATTTTTAGCTAAGGAAGTAAGCTCTCTATTAATTAGTCATGTACCTAAAAAATTAAGTGATCTAGGAACTCTTGTTATTTCATGTTATATAGGGGATTGTTATTTTAATACAATGTTAATAGATTTAAGAGCTAGAATTAATGTCATGCCTAATTCTATTTATGAGAAGTTAAAATTGGATAATATCAAACCTACCAGAATAGTTATTCAGCTAGTAGATAAATCCATAAGAATACCTTTAGGTAAAGTGAAAGATATTTTAATAAGGGTTATGGAATTTGTCTATCCTGTTAATTTTATTGTAATGGAAACAAATTCTTCAAATAGAATTCAAGATCAAGCTATAGTTATTTTAAAAAGGCCATTTTTAGCTACAATAGATGCTTGTATAAGTTGTAGAAATGATTGGATGGAATTAGCTTGGGGTGATCAAAAGTTAGAATTGAACATACGATTATTCACTTTAATAATGCATGAATTACGTTTTGAGTCGTTAATTATGTTTATGTTTATTACCTATTGAGAAAGGAATGAATGATTGACATTTGACTCTTTAGGTTGCTAATAGAATGATTAATATACAAAGAAAAACTTGTGATTTATGCTTAAATGCAAGTCTGAGGGTTACGCTGTTTACCCATGGACTTATCCGTAGGTTAAGCTATTTACCCTCGGACCATTTTGTGAGTGTTAAGGGTTTACCCCTGAACTTACACGAGGGTAAACTAGTTTACCCTCGAACCTCTACCCTATTTGTTCTGTGCAATGAATTTCATTGATATTAAAGCAATTGCAATTACAGTTAAGATCTAAATATTATGAATTATTTCTCCTGTAATATGATGCATTTCACGAAAGGTATTTCTTAAGTATTTGTAGGGAAATTCGATAAGTAATTGCAAGAATTACATAACAAAACAAAATTAAATATTAATTCAACTACAGCTCAACCATGAAGAACATGGACAGACAGGCTGAAGTAATGGATTACATGGGATGATCTCACATGTCCGGATGTGCACCACACCCTTGTTAACTGCTAGCTCGTAAACTACCAATCCTCCCATCTATAAGACAGTCCTGTAGCCTTGGAACTAAACCCCCCCTCTTCTTCCTTCATCCACCATTTACAGAGCATTTTCCATCTTCTCCATCTTCAATCCTCCACCCACTCATCTCTTCCGAGGGAAGAGTGACAACCTCCTCTTCTCCAACCATTCACGTAGTGTATTTGTTGTTCTTTTCTTAACTTGAGCGTATCCTTGAAGGAGAGACTCTCAGTGTTGGCTACTTCCTCCTCTATTCCTTGGTCTAATTGCAGATTGACGCCCCAAAATATCACTGCAAGTCAAAAGGAAGGCCTACCAGATTGACAACCTGGTGGACTGGAAGTAAAGAAAAAGAGAAGTTCCCAGCCTAAGCAAGTTATGAAGGGAAAAATTACAGTGAAGCATTAGGTGTTCTTTCCATTTTTATTTTCTTTATTTTACTTTACATTTTTACAACTACACTCAAATCTACAATCACACACTTTATCAACTTAGTTACATTAATTAGACTATGTTTTTATATTTGCTGTAATGTTGAATGTTGCATTCTTACTTTTACAAGTTGTTTGTATTGTATTGTGTTTCTTGCATTGTATTGTGTTGTGTTTTGAAATATATAAAAAGACCAAAAAAATAATCATTCAACTCTTAGAAGTTTTAGCCAATTTGAATCGTGCTATTTTTACATCTGAAACTCACAATTATCGCACAACCCTAGGGTAAGTTTAAGGGTAGAGATGTTTACCCACGAGCTATCTTGAGGGTTAAGTGCTTCTTCTGTGCTTAAATTTCATGCAAACTGAAGTGTATAATGCTAAAGCCTAAGAAGAATTAAATATTTGGAAGTAAGATCCTCTAGAAAGTGTAACACATTCGGTATTTAAAGATCATCTTAGTTGTTAATTGGAACAAGGCAACCGTGACATTGCTTATAAGATATTTAATCAATTGTTTTACTTAATTGAAGTTACCAATTCAGCTAAACATCAAGGAAAAACTAATCCCTCTGGACAAACTTGTACTTGCACACTAATTACATCTGAACCTGTGCACTTGCAGTGAATTAAAATATTTCGCACACACAATTTATATAAGAATTAAATTACAAGTGTTGTGTTGGGGCAAAACAAGTTTTTGGCACCATTGCTAGTGATTGCTTAATTTCTTGCAATTGGTGTTGCTTTTTGCTATTTTGGTGTTAGTTAGGGCTGGAATATGATTTATGTGCATTGCTACTGTTAAATTCTATTTCATAGTCTTATTGCTATTTTAGAGTAGAGTCTTGTATTTAAATTTTGAATTACATAATGGACTCATATAATTTGTATAGGGGTGATTTTGGGATTGTTCCAGGGACTAGTTATGAGGATTATAATTATTCTAATTATGTTAGAAGAGATTATTTACCTACGGAGTTTAATGACAACTCTTCACAACATGATTTAGAAGGACTTAATGTTAATTCTGAAAATAATTATAATTGGAATGACAATTCTAATTTGGGAAACTGTATTGGCAATTTAGGAATGAAGAATTATTATTCAAAGTATCATATGAATGAAAATCAAAATTACCAATCAAATATATCACTACAAATCCAGCAATTAATGGATAAACTAAATGATACAATACGAAATACTAAAGAGTAGAACAGACTGAATGAATTACAAAATGAAAATTATTCAAATTAGTCAATCTTACAAGATGATCAGAGTGTTCAAAGCACTAATACAGGTATATTAAATCTTGGAGATAATTTACCAATTAATATTGGAATCGATCAAAATTATAGTAAGTAAAGAATATCACAAGAATTCGAAAAATTTCTAAATAGATATGATGAATCAATACAGAAAATGAAAGATAGTGTAATGTTTAATGAATATGAAAACAATGAATTTAATTGGGTGAACTCAAATGGAAATCAGAATTATCTAGAGGTGAATTCATTAGAAAACATTTCACATATAGAGAAGAATATACAACCATTTGAGGTAATGGAAGAAAATCAATATAATGATTTAACTGCATTTAATCATATGGAGAAGTTAGATGAATTTCAAAGATCCAATGACTTATTTATAAAGAACTCTAATTTATCTGAACAAGATGAAAGTTTCTAGCAGGAACCTATAGATACTTGTGCAACATTCACACCAAATCAGTAATATAGAGTTGCAGAAGCTGAAAATTTTAAGGAAAAAGATCAAATCTAGGAAGGGTATGAATTACTGGATTATTTGGTAAGGGACTATTCAGTTGGACCATCTAAGGTTATGAACGACCCTATTTCCAAAAATATAGAAGAGTCATTTGAGGTGTTAGCCACCCTTAACTCAAAAGAAGAATCAAAAGATGTAAGTATAATATTAAGATCTGGTGTCACTTATGAAGGTCCAAAAGAGGATGATAAAGAAGAACAAATTAAAGACAATTTTACAAAGAAAGAGGAAATTAAAGAAAAATCTAGTCTAGAAGACAAGGCTGATGCTAAGTTAGAGGATAATATAGAATCTCAAAATAGTAAAGAATCTGAAAACAGTAATGAAATCGAAAAGAAAGATGTTATAAATGAAGATAAGTTAACAAACGAAAATCACTTTCCATTTCCACATAGGATGAGAAATGTTAAGGATCAAAAAATGGAACAAATTAGTAAAATATTTGAACAAGTTAAAGTCAATATACCATTATTGGAAATTATTAGACAAGTTCCTTCTTATGCCAAATATCTTAAAACTCTTTATACCAAGAATAGAAGGAAGAAAATCTTAAAAAAGGCATTTTTAGCTAAAGAGGTAAGCTCCATGTTAATTAACCCTGTACCTGAAAAATTAAATGATCCAGGAACTGTTGTTATTTCCTGCTATATAGGGGATTGTTATTTTAATATAGTGTTAATAGACTTAGGAGCTGGAATTAATGACATGCCTAGTTCTATTTATGAGAAGTTAAAATTGGATAATATCAAACCTACGAGAGCAATGATTCAGCTAGTAGATAAATCCATAAGAATACCTTTTGGAAAAGTGGAAAACATTTTGGTAAGGGTTATGGAGTTTGTCTACCCTGTTGATTTTACTGTAATGGAAACAAAAGCTTCAAGTATAACTCAAGATCAAGCTATAATAATTTTGGGAAGACCATTTTTAGCTACAGCCGATGCTTGCATAAGTTGTAGAAATGGTTGGATGGAATTAGCTTGGTTACGAAGAATTTTAAAGAGCTTCAATTTAAACATTTTAAGGTTAATCTAATCAAAACTTTTAAAATAGATGAGGACTTAAATGTAGAGGAATTAGATCATG